>JAJOZX010002820.1:0-185000 GCA_023014485.1 Bathynomus jamesi | reverse complement strand
TCCATTAATTTTTTGCTTGAGGTTTCTTGGTACTTCTTTTAGCTGGTTAATTTCCTCCATTTTACATGGAGACGTTAGAACCGAGCAGTATTCACTCGTTTTTATGATTTATGTTTTAATCTAAGGGATCATCAGGCTTCTGTCTCTTCTTCTGAAGGTCGGTAATGTCTGTCCACTCAGTGTCCAGTTATTTTTCTTGTTTTCTTTGCTATTTTAATCGTTTTGCAGATTGAAATTCACGTGTTACTCATGATTATTCCTAAATCCTTTGCATTTCTTCCTTTTTTATCCTTTGCTTATATGGAACATAACCTTTGGTTAGCTTAACTTCCGCCTGAATTGTTCATTCTGACGAAGGTCAAGCGTTTCACTCTACCTTAGACCTACAGTTTAACGTGGAATCCGAACCACGCCCCATCAGCAGCCCAGCGTCTTAACCACTAGGCCACCTAGGGTACCCATTTATCTACCAACCACTTTCTTTATTATGTGGAAGGATGAACAGCTGGGTTTTGCTGCGCGCCGGCTGCCATCACCATGTCTCGAACCCGGGGCCGATGGATTCGTAGTCAGCAACGCTAACCACTACACCACCGAGGCGTATAGGTTTGTTTTCTTATGTATCTGAGCGTGTGAAGTTTTTCGGATTCAAATCTGTAATATTCGTAACTATCTCAACTAAATTGTGGTCACATATTACAGTAGAAGTTGGTTATTAATATACGATCTCTTTTTTCACTTTTTTGTTGTTACTTGCGAAAGCAAAATCTGAACATTTGTTTTCTCTTGTTTTTTCAGTGATTTCTTGTGTTAAGACAAATCTATCCGCGATGACACAACAAATTTCCTGGTTTCGTTCTTACTCTGTTCCGCCTAGCTTTAATTTGGTTCATTTAAACCGGTTTTTTTCATATTTTTCAAATCTGAAAAAGAAAAACTTGATATTCGTTATTGTGGTCTTTAAAGCTGTTGACAAGTTCCCGATTTCACTAACACTTTCACTGGACTTTTTGGCAACATTAATAATATTAGATTTTATTTCCCAATTTCACTGCTAAATTCTCAACAAAACCATTTGATTTACGCTTAATATTAATTCTGGATTATTGTTTTTATAAATATAAACACTGCATCACTGCACTCTTTCTTTTTCAGTTCTTAAAATAAAATAATTTTCCATATACTGAATTTGCATTTCTCTTTTCTTAATACATGCAAAACTCACAATTTTCACCTTTGTTCTTGCGGTCTTTGAAGTGGCTTACCGAAGCATGTCAAATCTGCATTCATTTCTTTCATGTTCCATGACTTCTGTTATATATATATATATATATATATATATATATATTGTATTCGCAAAAGCAACAACAGTGGATATAATTTTAGAAATATAGAAATAGAATGTTTAATTTCAGGACACACTATTTTATAGCTGTTGTTTTAATGTTATATCAGAAACGACAACCAACCAATTGTCCAATTGTCCGCGTTCAACCGTTATCTTGTTAATTAAAAATAGAAAATAAATATTTTTATATATTTGATTTTACTTCATTTAATATTTGTTCTGATTTTACAGATGGATACATTTTGTGTTGTGATTTTAGTCAACAGTAAAATAAATGAATTTACAGTATGTAAATGCAAACATACTGTAATGGTATTATTACAAAACTTTATTCAGAAAAGAATACAAATGACAGAGTTTTACAATTTTTAGATATTTTTTATGACATTAATATATTCATTGTACTCTCATCTGGTTATGCCGTTGAAAGCATGGAGGCCTTTTAGGCAAAATTAATAGCGTTTAGTTCATTTATTACATAAAAATAGTGACAGTGGCAGGTAATCTGCATCTGCTTCTTTGAAAGAGAGTGCATTTCCTGCAGTTTCTATTGTACAGGGTGTCCCATAAGTCCGGCATCATAGGAAAAATAATAAAAAACGGCAAAACAAAAGCTTTTATTTACAGAACGTGCTCAATATGTCCACCATTGTTTTCAATACACAAATTCAGACGTGATACCCAGTCAGCAGGTACACGGTGAATGATGTCAGGAGTAATGGTGTTACATGCCCCAATAATGCGCTGCCGCAAATGTTATTGGCTCGCGGTCTGGACTCTGAATGCAGTCTGTTAAATTCAGCAGCGGCCTCTCTTTGACTCCGATTTCCTATGAGTAGAATTATCTGGATTCGTTCTTCCTTGCTCACAGACATTATGGCCTGTAGAAAGAGAAAAATATGAATTATGTTTTGTAGAAATAGAAAAATATGAATTTCTCCTATGATGCCGGACTTATGGGACACCCTGTAGAGTTAGGTTATGTATAAAATTTCTGGGCAGTCTGGTGTTATAACGATGGTGTATTTGATTGAGCGGGGGGGGGGGGGTAGTTGCTCTTTGAATGGGTGATGTATGTTAATTTTTGCTAATAACTTTGAACATATTAACAGCAACACTGAATTTGTATAAATCATTCAGTTTTTAAAAATATTTAGCTCTTTAAGCATTGGGGAAGCGTGACTTTGTCTGTTGTCATTATTGGAGAGAGTTTGCAGACATTTTTTATGAATTATTATTATTATTATTATTATTATTATTATTAAGGGTCATATCAGTTTAAAATTTAAATTATTTAAATTCATGTTTGCTAGAGAAACCTAAATTACAGAATTGAATTGGAATCAATAGCGATGAACGGATTTGGAATTATTCAATTATGTTGAAGTAAAAATTGAATTAGAACGAACTGCATAAAATATCTTTATGTCCACACACCACTGGCTCTATACGAACCAGTGGTAAAAATTTTAAATTATACAAATAATTTCTCATCTCTTACGTATATACTTGTTAATAACTTACAGCATTTATTACAATAGTATTCGGCTGTTCAAATATTTGTCATCAACGTTAGTTAACATCTCTCTAAAAAGCTGTCATTTTATTTATGTTTATGATTATTTAGTGTGCGAACTTTTGTTTGCTGGTATTGGAAACATGAACTGAACAAAATTTAACCTAAGAAAGCCATCGTGACCTATTACAATGAAAGTAGATTTGTTTTATCTCAAAATAGTGTCTTTTATTGTACGAAAGTTAATTTTTTCTTATTGTTTAGTGACAATAATTTGTTTAATTCAACCGTAATATGTAATTTTCATTATAAGGTTACGTACACCCCGCTGCTCTAGTCGCTATGCGTGCAAATCCACACTGGCCTTCTAGAATTAAAACTCCATATCCCGGTAAACAGCCCTTCGTAACCCCATGACAAAAATTACATATTAAGGTTGAATTAAACAATTTATTGTCACTAAACAATAAGAAAAAATTAACTTAACAGTCCTTCGGTGCTGCGTATCCTTAAAAACCAGTAAACAACACAAAATCATTCAACATTTATTTCTTCAAATCCCTTTCAATTTAAATCAAAGACGCATGGATTGTAATATATAACCACCAATAATTTCCTTCCAATCGTAATTTCCATTTTCCGCCTTCTGCTGAATGTAATTCATTCCATCTGCCTTTTGTTTTGCTGCCGTATTGGGAATAACATCAGTAAATCATATACTATGCCAGTGCCCGTATAATAGTCTTTGAAAAACCCATCAGAGCATATGAGTATATATAATATATTTTGCCAAAAATATAGTTTCTTCTTTCGCGTATTAATTCTCATGGGAGGCGCCTTTATAAATACATAACCACTTTTCCTTTATATATATATATATATATATATATATATATATATATATATATATATATATATATATATATATTATAGATGATGTGAGCTGTAAAGATGCAGGTAGTTTTTATAATTACTTTTATCTTTATGTTCCACCAAAGCGTGGACCTGAATATTATGTTTTTGTTTCGTATTTTGAAGCTTATATTTTGTGGAATATATATATATATATATATATATATATATGAGTGTGTGTGTGTGGTGTGTGTGTGTGTGTGTGTGTGTGTAAAACTTTGTGACGCCATTATTAACTAATTAATTAAAGATTTTTAGTTGAATGTTCAAAACCAAAATGAATACAAAAATTGTGAAGTACAATATGAACTAATTAAAAACTTTGCTTCCATTTCGTTTTACTTGATTAACTTGTCTATATTGCTTTGTAAAAGCCCTCTATTGTTTTTGGCGTTCCTCTCTTGTTTCTCTTTGAAAGCTTTTTTTATGCACGGAAAAGTGTGACTTATTTGGTAACAAAAGTTTGGTTTGAACTCGACCCAATATGTTAAGTCAGAGGTTCTCAAACATTTTTTTGTGCATAGTTCTATATACCCTTGGCAGGTCAGAAACTTGTTTGCGCTTTCTTCACCGTACCCCAGTTCTTAAAAAAAAATATTTGATACGCTTTATGTACAGTTTTCGAGAAAAGCCCTTCTCCATACATAAAATTTCTGGAAAGCGTAAAAAATTACTTATTGGTAATATCCTTTCTTCTTCTTCTTCTTCGGATACTTTTTCATTCTTTTTGATGAAGGTAATAAAATTTCAAAACCAAAACCCAACTAATTAGTAATTTTTTATTCTTTTTAGAAGGTTTATACTTTTAGCCGAAACTGTACATTATACAACAGATTCTGAAGTACATGTACTGAGAAATATAACTTAATTATTATAGTTATATGTGGAAGTAAAGAATTGGACCCTTTTAAAGGCTATACACTTTTGCAACACGTACACAATCTCGCTAAAATATTAAAAATACTCAGTATTACGTAACAGAATAGCATATTTTTAGTATTTAAGTAAGTTTGTCATTTAAAAAGCGGAGAGATACCGTCGACAGAGGCTGTTGTAAAGTATTAATATTCCCCAAACAGTTTCATGCCAAAGTCTATATGACTTGAACATATTTATGGGTTTTTCATGCCCCTCAACAAGACTCTATCGCTCTACTGAGGAGAGACGCGCACACTTTTTTTGAAAACCACTGTACGAAGCAATCAGCCAAATAAGCACGTTATGGCTTCCAATAGGAAAATTTTCTGTAAACTAACGGTCTTTGATCATTTTTAATTAAAATTTACTGAAGAATAATTTTTTTCATTTATTAATTATTCATATTTTCATTTTTATATCATACATAAAGTAAAAAGATATTAATAACTTATTAAATTAATATATATATATATTATACATATACATATTTCTTCTGCTCTGTGTAGCGGTATAATGTGCTTCGATCGAAGTCCGTATAAAAGCTAATTAATTGTGGAAATCTAGCAGTAAATTATCATTTGATAAGTGCCAAAACCTCAGTGAATATCTACTGCACGCGAAGTGATATTTTCTTAAGTGGTGAAAGTACGACATATGCCATAAAAAGTAAAACAAAGCAAATTATTCTTACTTGATTAGTTCCATATAAAAAAAAAAGTTAGCTGTCCATTCATACGAGTGAAACAAGGCACTCTATTTTTCTCCCAAATTCCTATAGCCATCCCCCGATATCACCCGCAGCCGCTCTCACGAGCACCAATCAGTGGACGTACATAACGCGTGACATCCCCCATCCCCCAGAGTAACGGAAACCACTCTTCCTCACCCTCACCCACGAATATAATACTCTGAGGTGATTTTAATTTCCCATTTATAAAATACAAAAGAGTGGGAAGAAATGTGTGTATATATATATATATATATATATATATATATATATACCAGGATAAGGGGCCACAAGAGAAGACCAGGAACAAGCAAAAATGTGAAGAGCTTCAACAAATGAATTTATGTTAACACAGGACATAACAGATAACACCAGAAAAAAATAACTGCTTGGATCTGGTATTCACGAATAACACCAACTTAATAATATAAAAATAACACCAACAAATATATGAGACCACAACATTATCGGCGGGAGCACTAAAATAAGATACTCATCTGAATAAAGAAGCAAATTTAAGATTTTTACTCTAAGCTCTGAGACTATAAATTGGGAAGAAATCAGATCCCATATGACACAAATAGAGTGGGAAACAGTCTTAGAGTATAAAACAATCAAAGAAATATTAATAACCTTGGGAAAAAAAAAAAGGCTGAAAATCTTGGAAAAATATGTTCCGAAAGTACAGCTAAAGGGAAAAAGGAACTATTTCAAGAGGCAAAAGCGAACACTATTCCGCAAGAGAAGGAGAGTAGTCACGAGTAGCCATGATCTAAAAGAAATATCTGAAATATTGAGAGCTATCAGTACCCCAAATAGAGACAAAACAGTACCTGACAAAAATACCTTTTTTGAAGATTAATTTTGAATATGAATTTTAACACGGATAAATTTCAGCTCTTGAGATGTGGAAGAAATAAAGAACTTAAACAGACAGCATACTATGCCCAAGATAGACAAGAAATTCGGGGAAGCACGAAAGGAAAAGATTTCGGGGCAATAATGATGATGATGATGCAAATTTGAAAAACAGAATCAGATAGCGATAAACAAAGCAAAAAGTGTTACGGAACAGCTACTGAGAAACTTCAAAAAAGGGAGAAGAATATAATAATTCCCCTGTTGAAAACACTGATCATACCAAATCTTGAATACTGCTCAGTCTTGACGTTCCCATACAAAAAAGAAGAAATTAATAAAGTAGAAGTAGTCCAGATGAATTTTACAGTCAAGATTGATGGCTGCAAAGAAGTCAACTACTGGGAAAGACTACGTAAATTAAATATGGAAAATGATCGAAAAACTGTTACCTAGCATCAAACAACCCAATTAACATCCAAACAACACTCGAAAATGGGAAAGGTAGAATGTGTAGTGTTCCCAAACTAAAGGCCCAACAAGGGACACCCTCAGCAGTGAAGGAAAATAGCTTGGTTGTCAGGGGTCCAAAACTTCTTAACCATCTTCCAAAGGACCTCAGGAACGTCACATGGGTCAAAGTTAAAATCTTCAAAAGAAGACTAGATACCTAGCTCAGGATGGTACCAGATGAACCGGGTGTGCCTGGCTATGTGCGATGGAGATCGCAAGAAAGCAACTCATTCCTCCATCAGGCCAAGCCTAGAGGTGGGGCCACCAGCTTGACTTTTGTGTGAAGAGAGACGGACGCACGGAACTTTTACTAGGTTTACTGTATATATATACATATATATAGTACGGAGATTTCGTAACATTTTAGTGGAAACATTGGTGCACTCCTGTTGAATGTTTGCTTTATTCCTGAGAGTGTTGCGTAGCCGTGACTTATAATCAGAGTTCAAGTGACTCCATATAAAATGAACATTCAGAAGGAGTGTGCTAACGTTTTTATTGGAATATTACACAATGTTCGTAGTAGTTTATGGAAGAGAATTGACATATGTAAACGTTTTCACAGTCTGTGATTTGAACCGTTACTAAATTAATGAATACTCCACATGGGGCCGGACATTTGGTCCATCTTAATATAATGGACAGATATTCACAACATAAGCTATTGAAATTAATTCTTGTCCACTCTCTTCAGCATTTGCACAAACCTTAAGACGCACATCACATCTGGGCGGCAGAGCCCAGCTGGCGATAGAGGTGAAAAAAGTAGTTCGCTTCATAAGGTTTCCAACCATACTTCTAGTGTCGTAAGGTCATTATAACACAAACCACGCGATTGGGGAAGGGTGAAAATAGTGATATCCATCAAAAACACGTTTTCGCCTGTGGTGGCGCTTAGGTATCTTAAGACGCGCGACCCCTCAAATATCCTCACCCTGAGAAAAAGTGGTTGGAGGACTGTCCCCAGCATTTCAAACCAATTTTCTTCTGCCGTTACGTAGATGACTGTTTATCTCCCGATCATATTGAACTTTTTCGTAAATACTCAAATTCAAAACATAACATTAAATTCACTTCTGAAACTGAAAGTGATAATTCTTTACCATTTCTAGACATAAATATTACCCGTAGTAATAATAATCACTTCGTAACATCAGCTTTTCGTAAACCAACTTCTTTCACAGGCTTGGAAATGAAATTTGATAGTTTCGCACCACTTAAGTACAAACGTAACCTTATCCTTACTCTCTTAAACCGTTCGTACGAGATTTGCTCTTGCTCCTTTATACAGAATTGGGATTTCTTAAAAAGTTTTTACTGGGTAATGGTTTCCCTTCCAAACTTATTAACAATGCAATAAAAAGATTCATCAACTTTCTAATAAAGTTACAACCGTTGTAACCTAAATATCCTGCGGGAGAAGTTGCCGCTGTTTATGGAGATGCGCCACACGACATTTTTCCAACAAGACAGAGCGCCATGTCACCGCACCAAAGCCGTGTCTGATTGGCTCCGAAATGCGGGTTTTCAGTTGATCGGACCTTAGCCGGGAAACTCGCTCGATTTAAACCCGATAGAGAACTGCTGTCGAACCGTCAAAGAAAAAGTTACCCGTCGCAATCCTACATCATTGAATGATTTGTTTGAAGCCATAAAGAAGGTGTGGGCGCAGGAAATTACGCCGGAGTATTGCGAAATACTGCTGAATTCCATGCCACGACGTATCGCCGAAGTGCTGAAAAAAATACTTACTGTTTTGTATGCTTGAGTAGTTTCTAAATACATCTTTTCTACCATTTACAGTAATTTTGGTATTTTACTTTTACGTTAAAACAATTTTTTTTTAAATTGATGGGGTGATGCGTGACTTATGGCCACCACTATATATATATATATATATATATATATATATATATAATATATATATATATATATTGGTTAGGTTGACGACGATTGGTTAGGTTAAGTTGTAATATTTTCGTTAGTTTTAACGTTTTATTTAATTAGGTATACGCGGACAAAGTTGGGGAACGCAAACTACATTAGGATAATGTAGGGAAACGTAAACTACACTAGGCACCAAATTTCTGTTAAATGTATTTTCACATTAGAAAGAAAATTACATTCTTTCTTTAAATTTAAAGATAAAATTCCAAAGTCCTTGTGTTCATCGATCATCTACAGATGTACAGGGTGTCCCACTCATAGGGAAAAATAGACATTATATTTTAAAAGTGAAACAAACACATTTCTAATGTTAGTTTTACATATTTCAGAAAAGGAAAAACCCTGATGGCTCAGTATACCAATCAAGAGAAGGTGGAACTGGTATTACTACATGTTTCCGTAAAAAGCCAGAGGGAGGTATGTTCGTGAAATAACTGACATGCCTCCTTCTGGCTTTTTCCGGAAACATGTAGCAATACCAGTTCCACCTTCTCTTGATTGATATATTGAACCATCAGGATATTTCCTTTCCTGAAATATGTAAAACTGACATTAGAAATGTGTTTGTTTCACTTTAAAAATATAATGTCTATTTTCCCTATGAGTCCAGGCTTCTGGGACACCCTGTACTTGTGGCGATTGCACATCGTCGTACGTTGGCATGACAATACGCCAACTCCAAGTTCATATTGATGACCATAAAGGTATTAATAGTGGCACTAAAACTAGATTTACAAATTCTCACAATCACGTATACTGTACGTTCCCACTCCCATCAGCTAGAGAGTTAGACCATCCAATTAGCTCTAATAACTTTCCAATAATCGCAAAAACTAATAAATGTGATCTACCCCTCTGAGAAACAATACTCATTTTCAAACATAAACTAGATACAAATCATCATACCCCATTCCATAATCTCAATATCCTTCAATAAAAAATTTTTACCAACCAATGAAATTAACACGGCCTTCAATAAACTGTATTCATCTTCCCCATCCCTCATTCTCTGCTTCGTCTGTGATTAAGCAACTTGTACTTCATTTGTTTCTTTTAAGGTTTTAATGTTTTATATTTTTATTTGTCCATAATGTTCCCCTAAATTATTTTATAATGTTATTTACTTAAATTTACTCTCCTCGCGAAGGTAAGCCCCTTTTATGGGTCTTTTACTATATTTTAATTGTATATCTTCACAATATAATTTCATGACCGTTTTAATTTTTAATTTTTAGTTTGTGTTGTTTGCGATTTGTCAATATTTGAAATTGTTTTAACTTCATATTTGGTTTTTAATTATATATATTTCTCATTTTAGTACTGAAGATGACATTAGATTATGTCGAAAGCTTTGAATATTAAATGTTTGCATACGGACTAATCTTGTTCTTTATTCGACTAAGGTTTCCACCGCAAAAATCACCTGGCTCCATTTTACATGTTCTACTTTGCATATTCATCATTGAAGTAAAACCGCGCCCTGATAACACAAAGGGTTTAGATTATTTTGAGAATTATATCATTCACTCAGTACTTCCAAACGGAAGTCACGCGCTAGTGACATATGCACCTCGCGCTGGTGACGCAGCCGGACTCTTTGCATAATTGCGCATTAGTGACACAATGGATTGAGAGTCACATGGGAGGGCTTCCGGTCCTTCTAATATATAAGAAGGGGTTCCGCGCCCTTACGGCAGATTCCGGCACGCGGCGGTTATTTACGGATCTCCGGATTGCGGCAGGAAGGCCCCCCAATCCGTATAGCGTTGTGAAGACAGATTCCGGGCAAGATTCTCACAGGACAGATCTTGCAGACGGGTCTCCGGGTTGGGATAGTTGGTTATTCAATCCGTATAGTGGAACTAGGAATTGGTTTTAGAGTCGTTTATGGAAAAGTCGGATACTGAAAATAAAGGGAAGTTTGGCTGTAGTAGAAGGCAGCAAACTTAAGTTCATTTGACTTATATATCCAATAATTTAAGGACAAGGAATTAAGAACTTTATTTTGGTTTCATACAACCATAACTAATTCAACTATAAACCTTGACATTGTTTGAACCATAATTTGATTGCTTCTCATAATTAAAGTGAATAACTGCCGATGAGTCTCTTTGACAACCGGAACCTACCGGACCCTTAAAAAAATTAAATTTGCGCACTCTGCATTCGCGAGGAGGATCAGACATAGAGACGATCCTCCCGATCAAAGAGTGCCATATTATACCCTCTTGGAAATTCCGCTGAGCGACCTGGGGGAGTATTTATATATATATATATATATATATATATATATATATATATATATATATATATATATATATATATACAACTAAGCACGTTCAAAAAGAGGGACAAGACAGTAATGATTCCCCTGCTGAGAACACTGATCATACCAAAACTTGAAAACTGCTCAGTTTTGACGTCCCCATATAAAAAGGAAGAAATTAATTAATAAACTAGAAGAAACGCAGAGACATTTCACAGCCAAGATTGATGGCTGCAAAGAACTCAACTACTGGGAAAGACTACGTAAACTAAATCTGTACTCCCTGGAAAGAAGAAGGGCGAAGTATACCATAATCTATATATGGAAAATTATCAAAAAACTGGCACCAAACCTAAAACTAAACCCAATTACCATTCAGACAACGCTGGAAAATAGGAAAGGTAGAATGTGTAGTGTTTCCAAGTTAAAGACCCAACAAGGGACCTCCTCAACTCTGAAGGAAAATAGTTTGGTTATCAGGGGGCCAAGAATTTTCAACCAGCTTCCAAAGGACCTCAGAAACATTACAGAGGTCAAAGTTGAAGTCTTCAAGAGAAGACTAGATGCCTGGCTCAGGACGGTACCAGATGAGCCAGGTGTACCTGGCTATGTACAGTGGAGGGCGCAAGAGAGCAACTTGCTCCTCCACCAAGCCAGGACTAGAGGCGGGGCCACCAGCTTGACCTTCGTGTGAAAAAAGACCGACGAACGGAACCCAAACAAGGTTAACAAGGTGTGTATATATATATATATATATATATATATATATTTTTTTTTGTTTTTGTTTTGGGGTTTGTTTACCCTACTTCTTAGTAGCAAAGGTTATGTGACAGAGGGAACATACAGTTTTACGTGGAATCCGAACCGATGGTCGTTTCATAATGTGGACGCAGAGGACAGCCCCCACCCCTCCATCCAATCCTTATCAGACTCCACGTCGCTTGACTTCGTTGATGTACGGGAATCTGTTTTCCAACATGGACGCGAAATAACCTAAAATCTATAACTACTCTTCTTTAAATTTTTACTTTGCTTCGCTTTTTACTTCGCTTTTTGCTTCACTTCGCTTCGCTTTCCTCTTCAGAAAGACATTTCTTAACCTATACTAATATACCTATACCTATAAATACACCTATACATTTACCTATACCTACAAATACACCTATACATTTACCTATACCTATAAATACACCTATACATTTACCTATAAATACACCTATACATTTACCTATATCTACAAATACACATACATTTACCTATACCTACAAATACACCGATACATTTACCTATACCTATAAATACACCTATACATTTACCTATACCTATAAATACACCTATACATTTACCTATACCTATAAATACACTTATACATTTACCTATACCTATACCAATTATGCATAAATTTAAAATAAAAATATAAAATTAGGTAATACACAAAGTCTGCTAATTGGGTCAGTCCCCTTATCAAAGTGATAACCCTTTTAGAGGTAAAATAAAAGAAGACCATTCAGAAATTACTAATTTTTTTCACTCTTCTTTTAAATATTAGTTGCAAAGAATACTTGTGGTTGTTTGGTTACTAATGGTTACCAGTAAATTCCATACGTATACCTTTATCCTTTATTTATTTATATAAATAAATACTATACTTCTACCTATATGGCAAGCCATCCCTGATATATATATATATATATATATATATATATTACACTGAGCTTTATTCTTTTGTTTGAATTTATATTGTCTACAAGTCAAAAATTAGATTAGTTCTGAAGGAAGTCTCGGCGATAGAATTTTCTTTCTGTAATTGGATAAAATGTAAACCTTTTGGGACTTCCATTTATTTCTTTTATCAAGCAAATAAATTTAAATATCTCGTACAGAACGAACTAACCAAGATACTATACATACATATATATATATATATATATATATATATATATATATATACAGGAGGAGATTGTAGACACCAATCGACCAGGGAAGTATTCCATGGGAGAGGTTAAGCGGGAGGCAGGGAGTACTGAAACCCCCATTTCTCCTGTCACTGTCCTCCTCAGCTGATTTTTTCCCGTGTCTTCTCTACCCTGTGAACAGTTCAGCATGCTCTTAAACACGCATTTCTCCTTCTATTCCCTACTACACCATACATGCATCTTACACACTACACAATCTTTAAAAAAAAAAAAAAAATGGGAACCCTTTTAAGAGTCTCAAAAACCTTTATTACGGCTCTATGCCTTTCCTTCCATGGGGACCAATTTTGCCGGCGTTCGCCCTTGGCCGGCCTTCTTACACACACACACACACACACACACACACACACACACACACACACACACATATATATATATATATATATATATATATATATATATATATATATGTATATTGTACACAATCTTTAAAAAAAAAAAAAAAATGGGAACCCTTTTAAGAGTCTCAAAAACCTTTATTACGGCTCTATGCCTTTCCTTCCATGGGGACCAATTTTGCCGGCGTTCGCCCTTGGCCGGCCTTCTTACACACACACACACACACACACACACACACACACACACACACACACATATATATATATATATATATATATATATATATATATGTATATTGTACTTAATATCGGGCTAGTATAGCGTTGGTTAAGAAATCCCCATTAAAAAAAAAAAAGAAAATCGCAACAACCTAATTAGAACGAGGTTCTGCACTCACATCAATGGATTTCTAATGCATTTTCAACATTTTATCTCACCGTTTAAATTACTATCAAAGGAACCCAAATTCAGTTTTCTTTAAAAGCGTTTTGAGGTTAATCAATACGACCTTGAAACATGGTATTCTAGATGCAACTTCGATTCCAAACAAATACACATAAAAGGTTCCGGAGTCGCAACAACCAAAGCTTAATTTTTTTTTCTCTGTGTATTTGGAGGGTGGGGGGAGGTAAGATGACGGCAGAAGGGAGGAAAGAGAGGGATTAATTATTCAAGAGATCCCTTGTGAGAAAGTTGCTTGGGAGAGAAGTTTTGCATAAGAGGCGTCATAGCAAGAGTGAATTTTTTATCGATCGTTTTCGAAAATAAATACTGTAATTTTAAAGCTATTTTTTTTATCACCTCACTAATATATATATATATATATATATATATATATATATATATATATATTCAGGAAAAAGAGAAACTGGTACACTGCTCAATCCAGATTAATGAGGCCTGGATTAATAATCGCACCATTAGGAGTCAAACCCCCGACCTCAGTGTTTTTACTTCGCTTCTAGGAAAACGGTGTTACTCATTAAACCACACTCTCATTGCTGTTACGCGTAATTCCTGCATAACATATCCATAAGTTTTTTATCAGTAACTCTGGCGTAACTTACGTGTAACTTTACTGAACGTACTTTGCTGTAATTTCTTTTGCCAGTAACTTTCATGTAACTTCTGCATATGTAACTTTCATGTAACTTCTGCATGTGTAACTTTCATGTAACTTCTGCATGTGTAACTTTCACGCAACTTCTGCATGTGTAACTCTCATGTAACTAAAACACAAAACGGTAAAACGAAATTTAATAATTACACGTTGCATAAACAATACTTAACACAGGTTTAGAATTACATTTAATTGGAAAATATAACCCTGAAAACGTGGTTACAGTTACCTTATTTTAATTAGAATCTCAACTTTATAATATGCTATATTTTATGCATATTATGCGAGAAAAGTGGGAATTTAATGATATATTTATCCTGAAGAATTCATATACTTTTCATTTTTAAAAACAAAGTTACGCAATAAAATGAAAACGCCACAAAAGTTACGGATTTGTTAACGGAACAAAATAGAAGGGAAAAAAAGGTCTACTTTTGTTAAAGCCCAGTAAAGCCTAAAGCTTCAGGGCCAAATTAAATTAAATAAATAGTCCAGCTTCACAATTATTTGTTATTGTAAATTGCAAAAACAACGTATTTATTTTATTATTAATAAAGGTTATGCAATTCAATTCAAAATTCAAAAAGCTGGAAAAGTTACACTAATGTGCACATCGAATTCAATGTGGTAATTATGTCGCACATGACATGGCCTGAAGTTGAAATAAAAAATAAATTTTTCTAGTGTATTTTGGTGTGCTCTGTTCAAATATAACCTTCATTTCTTGTGCAAATGAACAGAAATACGTGTTTGGGCCATGCAATGACAACTGTATTTCTGTTCATTTGCACAAGAAATGAAGGTCATGTTCGAACAAAGCACACCAAAATGCACTTGAAAAATGTATTTTTGACTACATTTTATACAATAAAGCATAACTTAACATGTTCACGTTACGAGATCTCGTAAACGACGCATTACCACAGGAAACGTGCAAAACACCTCAAAATTAACCAAAAAAGTTTGCTCTTGTCATTTTCGTTTAAACTAACGAAAATATCACGACTTAACCTAACCAATCATCAAGGGCGTACAGTTGACCTAACCGGGCATTCAGTTAACCTAACACGTTAATATTGGTTATTTCACCTAAATATCTTCTGATCTTTTCGTATTAGGCACTCACTGTCACATTTCGGGCAAGTTAAGGATGAGCGAATAACGCCGTAATTGATAAAAACATCCAATGATTTGTCTTCATCTAGGGCACATGACGAATCAAGTTCTCAAGGTCGAAACCACACGAACGGCATGTCATAATTCTATCACAAACACCACCACATTGAATCCAATTAGAAAAAATAGCCAGAACAAAAACCAACAAACTAATTAAGTCGCAGAGTAACATGATGTCATACCACCCCCGACTACAAATACACTAAATATATATATATTTATATTATTATTATTATTATTATTATTATTATTATTATTTTCTACAATAGTTTGCACAAAAAATGAGCGACAAATTTGAATAAAGCGACTAAAACTACCTCATAAAAAGTTATTTTGATTTACAGGTCCAGCCCATGTCATTTAAAACATATTAACCTTCAATGTTACAAAAATGTTACGGTAAAATGTGTACTAAGGTGCAACTTATATGTAAATTTTTAAGGTGTGTGTGTGTGTGTGTGTGTGTGTGTGTGTGTGTACTCATTTATATCCAGCTAGGTTCAGTCAGTTTAGGTAAAGTTAGATTAGGTTAGGGTGCCTTGTACTTCCCTGTTTATGCACTTCAAAGAAATCCTCCTTCAAGTTCTCAATTGCTTCCGGTCCACTTATTCCCTACTTCTTGCTCCGATGGCAATAAAAGTTAGGTTAGACTTTTGGTTTTAAATATTAAATTAAAAAAGTCGGTTCCTCGCTTACACACACACACACACACACACACACACAGAACAATAACCTCCTTTCTTAACGGCAAAGGTCATGTGACGGAGGGGACCTGCTGTTTTACATGCGATGCAAACTAGCTGTGAGTCGCTACATCATCCGAATAAAAGACTTTTACCACCTTCCTACTGATCACACCCGAAGCCGCTTAACCTTGCTGATCTAACTGAAAACGGCATTTTGTGTGCGTGTGTGCGAGAGAGAGAGAGAGAGAGAGAGAGAGAGAGAGAGAGAGAGAGAGAGAGAATTTTATTTTAAAAATTGCTTCTAGAAAAGCCTTTGAATACTTTTGTATTCTGTCAACGAAAGAAAATGTCTGTTCTTGAATGCTGTGACATCCATTCCTACAAATTAAGAGAATTCCAAATAAATAGCGAGACACATAATTTATGTTTTAAATCCTCGTCATATGGCCATTATGAAAAGTTTTGTGTAAACAAAGTGTAAAGCATTTATTTCCGTATATTCTCGTACGGTTTGCTATAAAACTTACATCAAAGTATTATATTTTTAAGCATATGCTATAAAAGAATAAATTTTCAGTGTAAGAAAATAAAGCGTAACTCCAAAAATAAATTTGGGAAATTTGTTTCAGAAAAAAATTTGAAATAAAAATACATTTTCTCCTTATTTGAAATTTATGAGCGGTACGCAAGATAAAGATGGCTGAATGTTACACAATTGTGTTTTCATTTATGTAGACTCAAATAAATATGTTTTTAAAATGCAATTTTAATTTTACGACACACACACACACACACACACACACACACACACACACACACACATTTGGCTACCTTACGAAACCACAACATTCTCATATTTTCAGTTGTGTATCAAGATATTTAACCTAATCTAAATAACCTAACCTAGCCTAGCCTAGAATAATGTTCTTGATATTACTTTTTTATGACATTTAACACTGGAACCACACTACTACAGTAGTGTATGTTGTGCGGGGTCGCTGGCGACCCCACGTTGTGGTTCTAGGGTTAATGATTTTCAATAAAAAACAAATAAGCCTTGTAATGATTCCCCTTCCTTCATTTGTATAATTATTTACTTTCCTTTACTTCTACCATTAATCATTCTCTTTACACGCTTTTTCACTCGCTTTTCGCATTACTGTATATAAATGCATGGTAGCCGGCCGAGTCGAAAAACCGTTAGACAATGCAAAGGGAGACTGGGGTCAATTATAATCTTCATTACACTGTTTACTACTTTATTATTGCCGAAACAGACTTCGTTAAACGGGGTAATGCGAGAGGGAATTTAATTATAATATTTAAGACGAGAGAGAGACAAAAAAAATAGTTTAAATTCATAATTACATTCTAACACGGAAAGACGCCTTCGTAAATGCGAGGCGGCCCAGTAACTGAAGGGCATTTCTACCAAGCCTCCGCTTGGTCCCAATCCTGGTTGCCAACCAGTATTTTATTATAATTTAAATAAACAAACCAATATTTATCTTAATTTTACATTTATTAATTATTCTTATCTTCTTTATTAATTTCTTATAACCAAATCATTCAAATTTTTAATTAGACATTACTACACTCGCATCACCCCCTTGAAAATAAGTTTTACACTAGGAAAACTTAATATAACCAATTTATTTATTTATTCAACAAAGTTATTTTGCAATTTTTTTTCCTTTAACAAATTCAAGTTAGATAGAGAAGTCATTAGAATGACAAATTCCACACCTCAGATATTTTCTATCATTTTAGAAAAATCGAAAACAAACTTTATAATTTTCACATTTGCATAAAATAACATTTCACACTAATAATCAAATTTACAACCTGTAATGAATCTATAACGTGCCAAAAAAATAACGGACAATTTTCTTAACATTGGTTACACAAATTTCAAGTTCACAATCTATTCCAGCGATTCCTCATCAAAGATCGCTTTACATTTGAAACAATTATGTATACAGTTACATAGTTATACAGTTACTATCAGGGCAACCTAGAAAAAATAAGAAAACGTTTATATAAAATACTGACCAGAGCGCACATACTATTTCACGAAAAATAACAAATATGGGCAATAATCGCACCCTTTCACTTATAATTTCATTAAATAATAATCAGTACATTCATAGCTAGAAGTTGTTTAGATCACAATCCGCATGCTGACAACGGACTTCTTCAATTTTCAATCGCAGCTCCTGCTCACTTCACTAGAATGCAAGGGATTGCATCACCATGCAACAGGTCAGCACGCTTTAGGTTGGCTCCACTCTCTTCAAATGGCGGAAAAAAAAACGAGACGTCCAATTCTAAAAGGATCAGGGGGGGGGGAGATATACTGAAAAGGGGAACCACGCACTGGAATTGGACGGATTTGCAATTCTAGAAGTCGATGAATCAACTCGCCTGTCTCATCTCAACTTTTGTCGGTGAACGCTACTCTTCCTACGTCCAGCTGAAAGACTCTCTACTGGCAATAATTAAACGATCACTTCGCCGTAGGCAGTTTCGCAACAAACCTACTGTATGTCTGTATGGACAGTAAAGCCTTAGACACTCGTTCAAGCTAAGCTCTCGTGGCTTGCCTACTGAGAGCTAAAACACATATTTAGCGAAGCATCGAGCAGCGTGACCAGCTACTGCCCGAAAAATACCAGTAGACCATCAAAACTGTCCTGTGCCAAGTCCCTGCACATTTGGTTTCTCTTCTCTCTCTTCTCTTCCGAAACTGTCCTGCGCTAAGTCCCTGCGCATTTCGGTTTCTCTTCTCTTCTCATCTCTCTCTCTCTCATCGGTGATCGATCATCTATCTGGTCAACTAAACTCAATGAATGGAATTTGGATCCAACTTAGCTGCCTCCAAATCGAGCCTTTTGAAATTTTGAAAAAAAAAGTTATTCGAAACGTTTATACAGCTACTGATTATCATTTCATATTTAATTTACCGAATTTTCTCGACAGTTCACTTCGAAACAATAACTACAAATTTGCTCTGGCCAAATTCACGGAAAAAAATGGCAAATCTCAAAATTTCGCAAAAATTTAATCACGACTAGCTACCAATAAGATCACTTATGGCAGTTACATCGGAGAAGATAAAAAAATCATAAAACGCACGAAACAAAATTGCACAGTAGAAATATAAAGCGCCCATACATAGTAACCGTTATTATAATTTAACAAATATTATTATTTAAACTACCTTCAGAAATCACATCGATACATTTAAATACAAAAGATAAAAATGAGCCCCAGAAACTTCATGTAATCAATTCTCTGAAAATCACAAACCCTCTTACACTTTGGGGGAAGCACACATAGCGGCCACAAAACCTAACTGGCCATCTAAAAGGCTCCATCTCCGGGTGAACACTCGAGCCAATGTTTTAACTGCATTAGTAAACCCAACTGAAGCTTAAAAAATAACAATTTTCCAAAACAGATATTAAAACAAATTTAAATATTAATGCCGAAAATTAATTTAATACATTAATTCCAACTTGAAAAGCTAAATTTCATAGGAAGCAAACTCGCAATTCGGAATTGTCTTGAAAAAGAAAAAAGATAGACAACAAAAACAGCCCACCTACAAAAATTAATGAGTATTAATGAGTATATAAATCTATATAATTATATATATAATTAATATATAAGTATAAGTTAATATATAAGTATATAATTAATGAGTATATAAAAAAGTAAAAAAAAACATTAATTTATCCAAAATTTTTACGGAAACAATTTCTCTATTTCAATTAAAAAATTTTGCTTATTTTGAAGTCTCACACAATTTATATATGGCAAGCATAATAAACTTAAACAGTCTGAATTTGACCCAGTATAAACTAGTATCTTTAAGATTATTTTCGACGTTCACTTTAAAATTAACTTAACCTATAAAGCGAAGCGATACTTAAAATTATACCCCAACTTTCGGCCTTGCCCTAAAAGCCTGTAATTAAACAATAAAATAAGCCTACCATTATATACATCCAGACAAAGAATAATCTCAAAAACTACCTAATAAATTCTGAAAATTTTTGTTACTCATTGAATCTCTTATAATGCTCTAATATATATATATATATATATATATATATATATATATATATATGTATATCATTACCTAGAAATGCGTTCCAAATTTACGCACAACCTTTTTAAAATCTTACCGTATAAAAATGCATGCCACAATCTATTTAAACACTAAAATAATATAACTCGTATAAATTAAGTGTAAAAATTTATTTACTAATCATTATTATTATTATTATTTTCAACACAATTATTACTAATTCAGAAAATGAAACCAAAAAAACTGTAAACACAAAAAGGTAGGCTGTAAGACAAGTAAAAGTTGAACGAAAAGATATGAAAAAAGTTGAACGAAAAGATATGAAAATAAATGAGTCACCGGGCCGCATTTTTCAATTTTGAAATGTCTCTCTGACCGAACGAAAACGAAAGAAACAGCGCGAAGAAGAAACAAACTACTCTCAAATTTCGACTCTAATTTTTGACTCCACGTTACAACGGTCTCGACCAGATGACTAAGAGAAATCTTGAGTCAGAGTGGTTTTTAAAATCTAGACTCCAGCTCCATCGAGACGAGGAAAGAAAAAAAAAACAAAGTTTGCCCGCGGAAATTTCGAAGAGACGCTCCTACGAGAAGAATTTGCAAAATAATGGGCGCCATCTTGAATCATCGAATTTTGGAGAAAGGGAATCAGAATTTGCTTAATTTTATAAATACTCTAAAACGGATAGCGAAACAGAATATCTACTAATTTTCTTCATACGGAGAACGTGGAGAAATGATCGTGATTAATTGAAAGAACACACGGACAAATTTTCAATTTCTATTCATGACACGAAAAAAAATGCAGAGTGCGTGGGTTGGTATTATTAAATTGATAACAATTTAATAAGGTTAGCTGCCACCAGAATGCAATGATTCCCCCTTCCTTCATTTGTATAATTACTTACTTTCCTTTACTTCTACCATTAATCATTCTCTCTACACGCTTTTCACTCGCTTTTCGCATTACTATATATAAATACATGGTAGCCGGCCGAGTCGAAAAACCGTTAGACAATGCAAAGGGAGACTGGGGTCAATTATAAACTTCATTACACTTTTTACTACTTTATTATTGCCGAAACAGACTTCGTTAAACGGGGTAATGCGAGGGGGAATATTATAATACTTAAGACGAGAGAGACACAAAAAAATAGTTTAAATTCACAATTACATTCTAACACGAAAAGATGCCTTCGTAAACGCGAGGTGGTCCAGTGACTGAAGGGCATTTCTACCAAGCCTCCGCTTGGTCCCACTCCTGGTTGCCAACCAGTATTTTTTATAATTTAAATCAACAAGCTAAATATTTATCTTAATTTTACATTTATTAATTATTCTTATCTTCTTTATTAATTTCTTATAACCAAAACATTCTAATTTTTAATTAGACATTACTACAGCCTGAATATATTATACGTACGTTCTTGTTACGATGAGTTCTGTGTGTACTCTAAAGAATGTCACGGTTTCCTCAGATAGCCAACACATACACATTATATACACGGTGAACCAAAAGTAGGTGGACAGTAGGTTGAATACGGTTTGTGTTATATTATATTATAACTATGGTGTTCATTATAACTATGGTGTTTGTGTTTTATTATATTAAATATTATAACTAAATTTATTTAAATTTTATTTTGTATTATAGTATACAAAAAAATTAAATATGTATTCTCAAAATAAACGTTATCATTTACTGTCCACCTACATTTGGTTCACCCTATATATATATATATATATATATATATATATATATATATACTAATATATATATATATAGTGATGGATCGAGTGGTCGGTTTTTCACAACCGCGGTTGCGGTTGTGTTTGCGGTTGTCGAATTTTTTCCAACCGCGGTTGCGGTTGCGGTTATCATATACTAGGAAAAATGCGTAATTATTAACTGGATTTAGCCACTATAGTGCGATTTAGCCACACTTGGTACATAATACAGTATATACTAAATAGTATTTATTTAGTAAATACCTTATGTTGAACACAAGTTTTGCAATACACCGCTACCGCTATTTGTGTGTTGCAAAACTTGTGTTCAACATAAGGTATTTACTAAATAAATACTATTTAAATGAAGTATATTCTAAACTTATATAGCTATTATGAAAGAATAGGTCAAATTAATTAAAACCATATTTTGCACTAAGTGTGTTACCAGGATGAGGGACGAGGACCCATCGCACTGTTCATCCCACCTACCACTTTCCCCAGCCTCCACCCATTGGAAAGTTATGGATTATTATTCATTTGAAAAACTGATGTCAAACTTAATGACAGGTAGTGTGAATTTCAAGAATAATATTTTTGCTCCATTTTCACCTTTCAAGCGGCAACGCCTCTCATCGTACAACGTTCCCGCTCCACTGAAGAGCTGCTCGCTTGGAATGCTACTTGAAGGGCAAGCAAGATATGTTCTTGCAATACAGCCAAGTTCTTTGTATTTTAGTTCGTTATCTTTCCACCACTAAGCTTTTACAACCGCAACCGCACTTATGGAACGGCGGTTGCGGTTACGGTTGCGGTTGTGAATTTTTGTGCGGTTGTAGTGCGGTTGCGGTTGCGGTTGCGGTTATTCGATCCATCACTAATATATATATATATATATACACACACACACACACACACACAGTGTGTGTATATATATATGTACAGGGTGTCCGTAAAAGGTCTTTACTATTTTAATTATGTATTTTTCAGAGCGCTTTTAATTTTTCATTTGTTTTCTTTTTCAGTCTGGCCGCTAGGTGGCCGAAGTTTTGAATGTGGCCGCTAGGTGGCTGAAGTCTTCAATGTTGCCGCCTGGTGGAAGCTTTATTTGTTAGTATCACATAATGGCGTCTGGATCAGAGAAGGCGTTTTGTGTGTTGGCTTTTCATGAAACAAAATCTGCTGGGGGGGCTTGTTAAGGACAATGTCTACGTCCCTCCATTGGCGACGACATTAGAACACCTGAAGACACGGATCACGGAGGTTTTTGCAAAAAATTGACCAAGATATTTTCAGAAGAGTGTGGCAGGAGGTTGAATATCGGTTTGATATTGCTCAAGCCACTCGCGGCGCTCATATTGAAATTCTATAATTTAAATTAATAAATCTAAACTTCTGGACTTGATCTTTCGGACAGTTTACGTTTCGTAACCGCATCTTTAACGTGCTCTGAAAAAAAAATTAAAATAAAATAGTAAAGACCTTTTACGGACACCATATATATATATATATATATATATATATATATATATATATATGTGTGTGTGTGTGTGTGTGTGTGTGTGTGTGTGTGTGTGTGGAATCCATTTCGGTTCTTTTCAGTTTGGCGTACCGCGGATTTTCGAACTGAAAATTTGTATACTAATAAATTTTTATATTCTAATAACGAAAATGACATGCAAACTAGTTCGCATATAAATGCAATTTTTTCGTATGTTGCGCATATTTCTCCAGAAAAATAATGTCATTTTCGTTATTAGAATATAAAAATTTATTAGTATACAAATTTTCAGTTCGAAAATCGGCGGTATGCCAAACTGAAAAGATCTTGAATTTCACACTTAAACACGTGAAATGAATGAATGATGCAAACCCACAAGGAAAAAAAAAATTATTCCAAGGCCTTTTGCATATTCAGCAGTACACTTCGTCAGGGAATGACGAGGTGTACTGCTGAATACACGAAAGGCCTTCGAATATTTTTTTCTTTTTCCTTGTGGAGTTGCATATATATATATATATATATATATATATATAATATATATATATATATACACGTTTTGTCGAAATTAAAACGAACGAATTGCCTTTCAAATAATAATAATAATAATAGTAATAATAATAATAATAATGAAACTAGCAAAGAATGAATATGAATAAAAGAAGCATAGGCACATATTGAAGTTATACTGTATATCTAAAGCCTTGAAGACGTTATTACAGCATCAGTGAATTGATTGGAGATGCGAGTTGATTACTTCTGTCTAAAATTTTTAGTATATACATTTACATTAGGGCTGATTTCATCATAATCATAAACTGGGTGGCACACATTTAAGAAGCCGAACTTCTTGGTGGTAGCCTGTACCTATAAAATCCATTGAGCAGTATATTATTCATGTCGTAAATTTGACATTAAAACATGCAGGAAAATGACATAACGAAGGTAGCGACGCTCCGCACCTACTGTAATCTGTGGCAGTTCTTCATCTACCCTGAAAACGTTCCACGCATTGGGTGCGAATAGTCCGTATATATATGTATATATGTACACACGGTGGCGCTAAAGCTAGGAGTCAAAGGAGCCAGAGAAAATGCATCTTTCCCGTTCTATGGCCGCCACTATCAGAGTGTCAGAGCGATTGCATCAGAATATCCAATATCTAACTCACTTTCTTTTATAGGTATGAAGAGCAAAGGGGATGGTACATAAGAGGTTCGGGGTGGGGGGGGTGAGGGGGAATACCGAGTCTGCAATCTTTTTTCGAAAAATCCATTATAATAATATTTTTAATTAATTTTATGATTGAATTTTCCTAATGACACAGAATGTAACATTATATATATATATGTATATATATATATATATATATATATATATATACACGCACATCAGGAATGAAGTCTTGCAATTAATGCAATTTGTTTGTTGTTAATTTTCATTTGAACTTTTCTCTTGTCTCAGAAATTCAAATTAAATCACTTAAAACTGTTTCAGAATTTAATGAAAAGACGAATTTAATAGAAAAAAAATAAATGGACTTCGAAATATATATATATATATATATATATATATATATATATATATATATATATATATATATATATAGCGGGCAGGAAAGAATATTTAACAACAACGCAATTCAACAAAATTAACGAATTGAATCGACATTCGTATGTTGCAAATTACAAGGTTAAATATTAACTCAGAAAGTTGAGAATGTTTGAGAGAAGCAAAGAGAATCCATGCCGAACCTAAAGGAGTAGGTGGCTCTCTAAACGTGGCTTGAAAAACAACGGGAAACTGGGGACTGCTCTAGTTTTTCTGCCGGTGTTCCCTCAGCCACGTGATACAGACCCGGAAGAAGCTACTCTGATTTACTGTAAGCATAAAACTTTTGTTACCTCAGGGAGAAAAGAATTTCCTTCAGCATTTACATGGAGAATATATATATATATATATATATATATATATATATATGTAAAGAACGACGCTTTCTATAGGAGAATTATCCGCGCAAGATGAGAGCGAAAGAACGTCGTTCTTTACGTTAATTATACTGCGTGTTTGCAGTTATAATGTATATAATGTTACGGCATGCGGGAGGTGCCCCTTTGGGGCATTGGTTTCTGCGCGCATGTAGAGGAATTACGACATTTGATTGAGTGAGGCCCGTGGTGTAATGGTTATCATATCTGACCGGCAATCGGAAGATCCCGGGTTCGATTCCCGGGTGGTTACCTCATTTTTTTCATTTGTTTCGTTCTTTCTCATCTTGCGCGGATAATTCTCCTATACAAAGCGTCGTTCTTTACGTTAATTATACTGCGTGTTTGCAGTTATAATGTATATAATGTTACGGCATGCGGGAGGTGCCCCTTTGGGGCATTGGTTTCTGCGCGCATTTAGAGGAATTACGACATTTGATTGAGTGAGGCCCGTAGTGTAATGGTTATCATATCTGACCGGCAATCGGAAGATCCCGGGTTCGATTCCCGGGTGGTTACCTCATTTTTTCATTTGTTTCGTTCTTTCGCTCTCATCTTGCGCGGATAATTCTCCTATACAAAGCGTCGTTCTTTACGTTAATTATACTGCGTGTTTGCAGTTATAATATATATATATATATATATATATATATTATATTATATATATATATATATATATATATTCAGCCTCATTAAAAAAATCCAATCGTAACATTCAATAAAAAAATTATTATTATTATCGTGGAATTTTCCACGATAATATATTTTTAAAGTGAATAATATCCTTTACTCCCACAGAAGAATGTAATCCTCCTTAACTCTTATACATCTATAAAATTAAGGGGGCTGAGCGAGAGACGAGAGAGGATGTAGATGGAAGATACAGAAGGCTGACAGCATAATAATTTTTTAGTAAAAACTCATATAAACTCGTCTCAAGCCCCTCGACTGACTTTATTAAAGCTTAATTTCTATTCTCATTTGAATTACTTCATATATATGAAGTAATTCAATTGGAATAGTAATAATAATAATAATAATAATAAATAATAATAATAATAATAAAAAACAAACAAACTAAGTTTATGAGTAACAGAACGCGTATTAATAGAAGAGTACCAGAAATAATTGATATTTGAGAACAAAACAGGATCGTCGACGAAGAAACAAATCAACATTAGCATCAATCGTCACCAAAATATTTGGTTTTTTATTATTTTATTATTGAAATAATATATATATATATATATATATATATATATATATATATATATATATATATATTATGTAGGAAGGAAAGGGCCAAATGTGAACGCCCACAAAAATCCCAACCGCCCGTAGAAAAAGGAGAAGAGAGCCAAAATCAAGGTCTCTGAGGCTCTCATAAACAATACCAATTTTTTTTTATTTTGGAAAGATTGCGTAGAGTGTAAGATGCAGGTATGTATAGTAAAGAATAGAGGTAGAAATGTGTGTTTCAGAGCATGCTGGACTGCTCATATGGTAGATGAGACACGGAAAAAGATCAGCTAAGGAAGATATTGACAGGAGAAACGGGAGTTCCAGCACTCCCTGACACCTGCGGAATATCCTTTCCCGACTCCTTTCCTGGTCGATTGGAGTCTACAATATCCTCCAATAATATATATATATATATATATATATATCAGGGCTGTGCGGGTCTATCACTTTCGGGTCGGGTCCGGGTCTGGGTCATTTTTCTAATTTACTTTCGGGTCCGGGTCCGGGTCATTTTTCTAATTTACTTTCGGGTCATTTTTTTAATTTACTTTCGGGTCCGGGTCCGGGTCATTTTTCTAATTTACTTTCGGGTCATTTTTTTAATTTACTTTCGGGTCCGGGTCCGGGTCGGACCCGAAAGTTCACTTTCAGGTCCTGTCGGGTCTTTCAGTATATGACCCGGGTCTTCGTCGGGTCCATTATTAAAATGTAATAATTATAATCTGGTATAGGATAGGTAATAAGACTGCTACCGTAGCTACATTAACATTTTCTGAAACAGAGTAAAACATTATATGGTTATACGGTAGTAGCCTAACCATATATATTGATTAATCCGATTTTAGAAATGTTTGAAAGTAGGTGTATTAATTGTATTAATATTTAATAGTAACTAGGTATAGTTATACATGCATTCTCTATCTAAGCGGCTGCAACAATCTACTTTTAAAAATTTTTTTTTTAAGAAGTATTTTTAACTTATTTTTTTCAGCTATTGCTCTATCGAGAGTCAAAGTAGCAAGATTTTTTCTGTTCATGTTTATATTCATTGCAGATAGAAATGGTTCAACCAAAATTTTAAATCCAATATCTTCTACAGTGCTAAAAGGCCGCCCGTCTATTGTCACCCACGAAATAAGGCCATTTTCTAAAGTTTTCTTATGAAGTTGCGGGTGAACTCCAACTTTAATTTGTTTAAAAAAGTTTTATAGATATAATAATAGTTACTTCTCAATTGTAAGATATTAAATAAGCCAGAGACCCCTCTAAGACACCCTTGTCCGTTCTGAGTCTCCAAGCTTGTATGAGTCAATTGCTAAGCTACTGCCTTTTCCCTACAGTCAGACTCCAATTGAAAACCCATTAATCTTCCAATTCCAAAAGCAATTCCCTAACGAGCTGACTTTCCCTCGTCAGCCCGAGACCCGGCTCCTCGGAATCTGCCTTAAGGGCGCTGATCCCCTTCTTATATAGTCAAAGGAACGGAACCTGGCTACGCCACTACGCAAGCGGTTGACGTCACCTGAGAACGTTGGAGAACCGAGCGTCTCACAATCCATTGTATTTCCCAGATGAAATCAAAGAAACGTCTGCGTCACTGGCGTGTGAATTTCGTTCGGAAGGAGATGAGTCATACACTAGCTTTACTTCGATGATAAATTAAATTATAACATGTATAACATATATATGAGATCCATGGTAACTACAAAAAATGATAGAATCCAGGCAATGATGCTATTACATATTATGGAAAATTTCGCACTTACCCAGGAAATTTTTGAAGCGATTCGAAAGTACAAAGATTTGGATTTAAATCTTGATAAATAACAATGACATGATAATAAATAATATGCATAACATCACTAATATAGAAAAAGTTAGAAATCAAAAGGACTAAAACTCATTCGCGAGAGAGAGAGAGAGAGAGAGAGAGAGAGAGAGAGAGAGAGAGAGAGAGAGAGAGAGAGAGAGAGAGAGAGAGATTATTTGAAGAATCTAATAGGAATTCAAAGGAAGCAAAGTGGACAAGTATAAATGAAGAACTAATGGAAGTAGGTAAGGAAGTGATACTTGGCGAAAAAAGAGGAATATTCGTATAGTAAAAAAACGAAACTAAACTTATAGTGCTGAAACATGTTTCGAAGGGACAACAAAGAAAACGTAACAAACTCGAGAGAAAAATCAAAACGTTATTTAGACACTGGAAACGAACCGTGAAAAACATACGTTGATGCAAAACAGACGAAAGGAGAAGCAAGCTTAAAAAAAAGAAAGATAAAACACGCCAAATAGAAACAGACCTAAACAAACATTTATTCGCGAGACGAACGATGAAGAAAACAAAGTATCTAAAAACATAAAAATGGTCTCCAAGTATTTTTACACCTTTGCGAAAAAGAATGAAAGAATGGAAAATGTTGGTCCTTTAAAAGATAGCGTAAACTGTAATGCGTTGACGTTTAATATGAAATTTAATAATGATTATTTTAAATAGAACAAAATTATTCTATGTAGTACTGTTGCCAAGGAAATCGAGTCAACCAATCACAGAGGCGGACTCGAAAATTGGGTTTTTCAGTCTTGGAGCTAAGATACACGCACTTCATTGTGCCCCTGGTACGTTATAGGTAGGAGATTGTGTCCTTCATTTGTCATTAAAATGTAGTTTTAAACTGATTATAAAAATTATTATCGAGAGTTCTCTTTCTGCGTTCACTAAAGTGCAACAGTGTATCTCACTCCGCCTCTCCCTGTTATTATACTGTTTAAATTAAATAAATGAGTTAAATAGTTAAAAGTGACATTACTCAAACATTCCTCTTTTTCGTTTCAAAATACCTGGATGCTCCGTATTTCAAACCTTGGTCACACTACCTATAACGTTAAAGAGAATTCAGAATATCAGGGTAAAGCAGCAGAAATGAGTGCAGAGAACGTAAATTAAACTGAATTAAATAATAAGTAAAACGAATCGAGACAAAACAAATGCACAAATGACCCAGAAAAAAATAAACGAACTGTTTAAAGACCAATGTAACTTCGTGTTTAGCCTTCCAAAGCCCAAAATGGGAGTAGAAAATTCAGATGAATCTTTGAAATAGACAAATCATTTAAGAACAGGTACCGGCAAGGATTTACTAACTGATTTTCGATTCTCGGAAGATGTAATTAAAAGTCTAACACAAATACGAGAAAATTCAACATCAGAATCAGCCACATGGAGTGACATGGCTCTGAAGCAATGGAAAAAATCACTGGACACATGATAAATCCGACAACCATTCGAACAGTGTTCCTTAATTCAAAGGAAGTAACAAAACAGTGGGTAAGAAAACTAAGAATTATTGCCCAGGATCACTCACCTCCCACCTTACGGAGTACTTTGAACGGGCTATTGCTTTCTATTTACAAGAAAAGAAATTATTAATTCTGAACCAGCATGGGTTCAACTTCAAGACTGGAAACTCATGCCTGTCACAGTTATTAGACCACCAAAAGAAAATACTAGAAATGTTGTGTAGAAGTTAAAATCTATAGATGTTATAATAGATAGATTTTGTTAGTCTTTGACACGTAATCATGGAATTACAGCACACAAACTTAAGGAACAGGAATTACTGGAAAGCTGAGACGATGGCTATTTAATTTTCTGACCCAAAGAACACAAAGAGTATTGGTAAATGGAGTTAAATCTGAAATCCCAAAGGTTATGAGCTATGTCCCACAAGGTAATGTATTAGCCCCCTTGCTGTTTATAATATCGGCTGCAAACATAAACTCAAATTTAAAAACAGTGTTTTATCATGCTTCACGGACGACACAAAGATACGCAAGAAAATATCAAATGATACTAAAATATTTCAAAAGAAGATTTTTGAATTATTTGTTTTTTCAAGTTTTTGAGGAACATTTAATAAAAACAGATTGTTTTGAAGGGGGGGGGGTTCATGTCTAAACAACTGTAATTTAAAAAAAAACGAATCCCCAAAGGACAAATCTCATATATATTCAAAGGGACAAAATGTAATAAATGTAAAATTTAGTATAAATACATTTAGGAATTCACTCGTTACATAATAAAAGGGACTTGCAGAAAAACATGACAAACACTGTCCAAAACATCCCGCACGACATGCTATTAAATGTGCCCTAAAGCATATTCATCGTGAACGTTTATATATATATATATATATATATATATATATATATATAAATATAAAACGAGTGACGGTGCTTTGTTCCAGCATTTGCTTTAAACACAACATCATTTGGGTGAAATATTGTTTCTGTAGTGACCTTCCTCCAAATAAAAGGTTCCTGGGATAAAAATTTCATGTTTTTAACCTCGTTAACCTCGTTGCTGTTCCGTGCGTTCGTCTCTCTTCACACGAAGGTCAAGCTGGTGGCCCCGCCTCTACGTCTGGCTTGGTGGCTTGGCTCTTTGCAGCCATCAATCTTTGCTGTGAAATGTCTCTGAGTTTCTTCTAGTTAATAGTTTCTTCCTTTTTTATATGGGGACGTCAAAACTGAGCAGTATTCAAGTTTTGTTATACTAATCAGTGTTTTTAGCAGGGAAATCATTACTGTCCTCTCCCTTCTTTTGAACGTTCTTAGTATCTGTCCCGCGACTCTTTCTGCTTTATTTATCGCTATCTGATTTTGTGTTCGAATTTCGCTTCATCGGTCATTATTACCCCCAGATCGATTGCTTTCGTGCTTCTCTGAATTTCCTGTCTATCTGGAGCATAATATGCAATCTGTTTAAGTTCCTCTTTTCTACCATATCTCAAGAGCTGAAATTTCTCGGTGTTAAATGACATGTTGTTGTCTTCTGACCATTGGTATATTTTGTTCGTGTCCCTCTGCAAGGCCTCCACTTTATTTACATCGCTGATTTTTCTGCTGATCTTTGTATCGTCTGCAAAGAATGTTACTATACTGTTGTTGTTTATTCCGTTGTCTATGTCTGTTGCATGATAATAAACAGGAGTGGAGCCAGTACTGTACCTTGTGGTACTGAACTGCGTACTTCCGATTCTGTTGATGATATACCTTGAATTTTGACGAGCTGTAGACGTTCTCTGAGGAAGTTGTAGATCCATTTCCCCACTTTGCCTCTTATTCTCATATATTTCATTTGATCCCATGATCACTTTTGTCGAAAGCTTCAGCAAAATCCGAGTTTATGACATCGTAGTTGTCATTGCTTTCCAGTACATCTAGGATATTGTTGTAGTGTTCTATTAGTTGTGATAGGCATGATCTACCTGATCGGAATCCGTGCTGATTTTTGTTGAATCTTTCCAGTGTCTCCAAGAAATCATAAATTTTCTCTCTAACTATTCTTTCAAATATTTTGGTGTATATATATATATTAGGGTGGTCCAAATCCATAGGGGAAATTTCAAAATTGTCTTAGATAGTCTCCACAAGTGTCGGTTTTGTCCATTTAGTGTCCACATGGTCTGTGCAAAATTGCAGCGTGATTGGTGAATATTTAGAGGTCGCCCCACTCTGAATATATATATTAATAATGTACTTTTTCTTCCTTAGGTCCGATGGCTCAAACTCGATCAATTCCAAAAGTTTGGCTTCTAGGGATGGCAACTGGAACTTTATCCACGTCAAGGCTCCCTACATGCCTTGACGCCCTCCTCTTGGGGCAATACCACCACATCAATCAAAAGCAAACCACCTCCGACAGTCTGAACCAGGCATGCCAGAGGGTGATTGAAGTCTGGACCCGAGCGCGGATCCCAACTCAACGGATCGACTCCTGTGTCCGTAAGCTTTCAAAGCTTTTAGACCGCTACAAAACACTCAAGAAGCACAGGACAGGCAACGTGCCAGCGATAGAATGAATGAAGACATCTTCAAAGCGGACACAGGAACTGTTTGACATCGCAACCAGTGATGCCATGAGCACAATCGTCAATGTTGAGGACCTAAATTTCCTGTCCATGCAGCGCAAGGATGTCAATTCTTGCAGCATGGCTGGCATTGATAAGGAAACGACTACACAAGAGGACAGAAAGTGATCCAGAATGGAGAAGGAAGCCAAGAGGAAGGCAAGGCATGAAGCAACACAGAAAGATTTGGAAGAAGCAGGAGTGTCATCAATTGATCTTTCCTCTTCTTCTTCTTCCCTTTTTTCGCAAGACGACGACGACTATAGACCATCGGTTCCGATTCCTTCTTCGTCTGAAGCTCCGGCACCAAAGCGTCCCAAGAACAAGGTTACGAACATTTTCCCATCTCCAGAAGTCATTGGAGCAATGGATCGCACCAATCTTTCTGACCGGAATGCTGTTTTCGTAACTGGAGCTGTATTACAGGCCGCGGGGCATGATCTGTCTGGGATGACGTGCTCTCGGAGCTCTATTCATCGCTACAGAGAAAGTGGGCGAGAACAGGCAGCTCGAGAAGACCTAGAATCATTCTCTCTAGAAGACCCTGTCCTTCTCCATTGGGACGGAAAGCTTCTCCCCGGCATTGAAGGGAAGAAGACGAATGTGCATCGGATAGCAATCCTTATAACATTCAATGGACAGGAGAAGCTGCTTGGTGTCCCAAAGATGAAACAAGGAACTGGAGAAGCACAGGCCCAGGCATGCCTTCAAACTATGAAATTATGGAACGTGGAACAGCATGTGAGAGGTCTCGTCTTCGATACCACTGCGTCAAACACGGGTTTACATCGCGGAGCCTGTGTCAGGATTGAAGAAGCATTGGGTCACGAGCTAGTTTGGATCGGTTGTCGACATCATATACTTGAAGTCGTACTTGCTGATGTCTTTGCCTCAATATTTGGCTCAACAGGAAGTCCTGAAACAGGCCTTTTTAAGCGATTTCAAAAGGAATGGCCATCTCTCTCCCACGAAGCATTTGTCTCAGCATCGGACAGCTTGTTCGAGAACCCTCAACTCCAAGAGATGAGAAAGGAGATGCTCACTTACTTACCTAACGCTCTTCAGGCAAGCCAACCTCGTGATGACTACAAGGAGTTCCTTGAACTATCTTTGCTCTTCCTGGGGGGAAAGACTGGTGGTCAACTCTTTATCCGAGCTCCGGGTCCCATGCACCACGCGAGATGGATGGCGAAGGCGATTTATGCGCTCAAAATCTACCTCTTTCACTATCAATTCAAGCTCACAGCACGCGAAGAACGAAACGTGACTCAGCTGGCTTTATTTGTCAGTCTGATTTACGTCAAGTACTGGCATGAAGCGCCAATGGGGACACAAGCTCCTCTCAATGATCTCAAAATGCTGCATCTTCTGGAAAAATATCCACACGGAGGAGCTGCACAAGCGGCGAAGACAGCTCTAAGACGCCACCTGTGGTACTTGTCGGAGCATCTGATTGGACTGGCCTTCTTCGATAATAGGATCGATCCTGATACCAAAAGGAGAATGGTTCAACACCTCCAACATCCCCAAAAGAATGGCTGCCCCCGACGAATCGACATGGCGGAAGCTGGTGTTGAAAATGATGTGGCATCCTTCGTCACGAAAAGGACATTGACCCTCTTTGATGCCTTGAAAGTTGGAGGTAAGGAGGAAGCGCGCCAGTTACTTCAAAAGATCAACGGGAATGGCCAAATGACAAGAACTACAGGGAACTTAGAGATCGCGCCTTAAAGATGAAAGTCGTCAATGATGCTGCCGAGCGAGGTATTGCTCTCGCACAATGCTACAATGACACTTTGACACGAAACGAGGACCAGAAGCAGTACCTCCTACAACTCGTAGCCGCCCACCGAAAACAGATACCAATACCATCCAAGGCGACTCTGATGCAGAAGAAATAATGAAGATACACCCATTATCATGTCCTATTGTCTTACTGTTTTCTTTCATATTCTTTGAGAACCAAAACAAAATTTAGTTATTCAGTTGTCTATATATTTTCCCAAATTTTCAAAAAGGGGGCAAGTGGGGCGACCCCTAAATATTAACCGAATAACGTGAAACTTTGCACAAATACTGTCCACACCAAGAGGCATAAAACCAACTTTGTGGAGAGAACTTAGGCGATGCTTTAACCTTTTGGACCACCCTAATATATATATATATATATATATATATATATATATATATATATATATATATCAGGGGCGTGTCCAGGATTTTTCGAAGGGAGGAGGGATCGAGGGTGTGTCAGTAATCCTGAACACAAATTGAGTTAATACGTACACTATTTACACTTTAACACAGTTACTGTTATGACGATAGGAAACCATGAAAGGATTTTACTCTCATGTCACAGTGAGTGTGAGTGTTCATACTGAAACTCATTTGTATAAATCAGTATACATACAATGTCCTTCCAAAAGAAGTGAGGAATCTCCAGCACACCAACCTGAATAACTTCAAGAACCAGCTGGACAGATTCTTGTGCAAAGTCCCTGACCAGCCATGCGTGGCTGGCTACGAGGGCAGGAGGCGATCAGAGAGCAATTCCCTCCTTCACCAAGTCCCGCAAATGAGGCGGGATGCTGCAGAGGGGTCGACCGCAGGTCGATCCTGACCCGTCGTTCAAACTCAACAAAAGTAAACAAAAGTAAGTAAGTACAATACCGATATATTACAATCACACAAAACAAGGGTAATGAACGTAAAGCAGCCATGCTACACTAAACACAAAAATAGGGGTAGAAATGAGTTAATCATTGCTAGTCCCAATGCCAAAACAAAACATGGTGAAAATTGATGAAAGATGAAAATCCAGTATTGGATAAGGAATGAAGAAAGGTGTCGAATGTTGAAGTGTCGAGATTATACCAGCCTTGAACAGGGGAGGGTCGACCCTCAAACCTCCCCCTTAGACACGCGCCTGTATATATATATATATATATATATATATATATGATACAACTCAGAATGGTCCCCTGAGATAACGGGTTGCTATCAAAGAGGCCCCAAAATATAGTTCCTCATTAGCTACCTGCCAAGCAGATAGGATCCAGCTTTGAAACAGGGTTTAGGGTTTAAGGTTAACTACTAGAGAACTACGAAATTGCAAATAATTGCTAGTGACCCATTGCCCACGTTGGGCTTCGATCATGAAAAACAACTCCTCGTATTTGTCATTTACCATTACTTATTCGGACTATAATGGATTTAATTATCTCGGAAGAGTTCCTTGTTCCATGCACGGTCTGTGGGTAACATCTATATATACAGTATATATATATATATATATATATATATATATAATAGGCTAATGCTCTCTGTCTGTGTCTGTCTGTCTGTCCCACCCTAAAACATGGAAACGACTTTTCGGAAAGAAAAAATTATTAAGTAAAAGTTGCTTAAAATTAATTGAAATCTAAGGGAAAATTCTAGTCTGTATATATAAAGCTGAAATCGGATAGTTTGTTTTGTTTGTGTATGTACTCATTCCGGGAAATATTATTAAAAAAAATAAAATTGCCCCTGTTGATTATTTAAGCAAGGTATTTTTACCACGGCTTCTGCTAGTATATATATATATATATATATAATATATATATATATATATATATGAAAATTATTTCAAGAAAGTAACACGTGAATAATATTTATGATGAAAATAACCACGAAGGAAAAATGAAACACAGAATGGTGCTCAAGCGCTTTCGTCTAATGACATCCTCAGGAACACTGAAATAAATAACAAGATCGAGACTATATAGGTCACAAAAAAAAAAAAAAAAAGAAAAATAAAAATTGTAGGAGGAGCATACAAATTTATAAGGAAAAACTACCAGAGTTTTAGCACTTTGCCCCTCTTGTCTAAATCCGTTCTGAACGAATTCAAAACAACAGGATCAAACGAAAAAAGGCCCTGCTAATGTTAAAATTATTTGTAAGTTGAATAATGGCAGATGCAAGAATATTTCTATTAACAATGTTGCTTGAGTGAAACAAAATTGAAGATTATTCCAATCAATACAGTGGGATAACTCTGACAAATGGACGAAAAGGGCACTGGACGACTGTCCCGTTCTAACGGAATATTGATGCTCTTTTACACGCGTTTGCAAATCTTTTCCCGCCTGTCCAATGTAAAAGGAATCACATTGTTTATAACCAATTTTATAGATAATGCCTGAATTATTGGTAGGGCTATTTTTTACGATGATATTTTTCACAATATTGTCATATGACAATATTGTGAAAATGTATTACACGAACAAAATCGACATTTAACCTGATACAAGTCAACCTTACTCCAGCTGGACCTTATGCAAGTATATGAATTTCAAAGGAAAAAAAGTGTTTGCTCAATATTTTAGTTGAGATTGACTAACTCATTTCAGATTTTCATTGAAAATTACTAACCTAACCTAACCAGACCTATCCTAACCTAATGTAACTTAACCGGGCATAGTGTAACGTAACCTAACCAAGTTGAACCTAACCTGACTTATACTCCATTTTAAACTAACTTAACATGAGTTTATTTGATATGCATAAGGTCGAGATTTTCGACATTACGCAAGTTCAGAAATTTTGGTGTCAACTTTATGCATGTCGATATTGTGCAAATCGACCTTACGAATGTCGCTGTTATGAAGATCAACATTGTTCCGTCGCTCTTCATAAATATAATTTTAGACTTTTAGTTATTTAACCAATGAGTTGTTTCAGTGCTTTGTATTTTCCGTTTGAGTTTTGTTCTTTACATATTAAGAACAGTAAAGGGTAATACAGTGTGGGCCAAGATAAAGGGGGCCCTATTCGGTTTCAAAGAACCTATATAAAGCCCCCTTATTTTGGCTCACTCTGTATTATTTATTAGTAAATTAATTTTGCAAGAGTAGAAAGGTCTGCCTATACACACTCCTAAAGGAGTTTATTTCTTTAGATTTAGCATGAGTAAAACATTGATCATCAATAGGCCCATTTAGTCTACACCGTTCATACTTCTGAATTAACTACAGGACATTGTTGATATTAACTACGGGACATTGTTAATATTAACTACGGGACATTGCTGATATTAACTACGGTACATTGTTAATATTAACTACGGAACAGTGCTGATATTAACTGTTTATAGAGTAAACATTTAATATCTAATTAAGAAGAGTAAATAGCGCGGGTAGCGGAGCAAAGGCGATCTGCACAATGTCGACATTCATGATGTCGATACTAAAAAGTTAGTTTAAATTAGGTCAGGTTAGATTCAGTTCGGTTAGTTTGGGTTACATTATGTCCGATTAGATTACGCTAGGTTAGGTTAGGTTAGGTCAGTCATTTTCATTGAAAATCTGAAATTAGTTTGGGATCTGAAATTCACATACTTCCATGAGGTCAAACGAACATCGACATTATAAAATTCGATTTTGTTCATGTAACGTAAATACTAAATAGCCCTGTGATATATATATATATATATGGGAATGAACTCAGAATGGTCCCCTGAGTTTTTTATGATACACACAGACAGTGCACGGAACAAGGATCTCTTCTGGGATAATTAAATCCACTATAGTCCGAATAAGTAATGGTAAATGACAAATACCATAGTTTTTCTTTTTCATGATGCTAGCCCGACGTGGGCAACGGGTCACTCGCAAAGAGGTCCCATAAATATAGCTTCCCTCACCAGCTATCTGCAAAGCAGACAGGATCCAACTTTGGATAGCTGGTGAGGGAAGCTATATTTATGGGACCTCTTTGCGAGTGACCCATTGCCCACGTCGGGCTAGCATCATGAAAAAAAAAAACTATGGTATTTGTCATTTACCATTACTTATTCGGACTATAGTGGATTTAATTATCCCAGAAGTAATGTTTTTTTACCTTTATTTCCAAATGAAAATAAAACTACATCAAAATAAATTTTAATCAATTATATATTTTCCTTCACTTTCGATGACTGCCACCTCTCTACAAGTATTTCACTTTTCAATTCCATGTGGATAAAATTCCTTCGGTTGAGAAGCAAAAAACTTGGAGAGGGCAATGTTGATAGCCTCGAAACTTTCAAGTTCTTTCCCGTCAAGATAGTTTTGAAGACTTCTGAATAGGTGGTAATCTGATGGTGCAAGGTCTGGAGAATACGAGGATGTGTAATTTTATCCCAACCAAAATGTTCAATTTTGGCAGTGGTGACTCGAGCAGTATGAGGACGCGCGTTGTCTTGTTGAAACACAACACCCTTGTGATTGGCCAAAGAAGGACGATTTGGTTGCAATGTAGCGCTCAATCTTTGAAGTTGCTGACTGTAGACTTCGTCTGTAATGGTTTGATTGGTCTGAAACAGTTCAAAATAAACCACTCCTTAAATATCCTACTAAACACACAGCAAAACCTTCCTGGGGTGCAGATGTCCTCTTGGCTGTGGTGTAGCAGATTCCCCAGCACTAACCCACTGCCGATGGCGTTAACATTGTGATGAAGCACCCATTTTTCATCGCCAGTAATGAGTCGATTCAGAAACGGTGCTTGAAGTGAGCAAATGTTCACACGATCTCTACAGTTGTCTGGTGACAACGTATGGGGAACCCATTTCCCAAGTTTCAACACTTTTCCCAGTCGTTGCAGGTGGCGATGAACTGTGAAACTGGTCGAATTTAGTCGCTGGGCAAGTTCTTCTACAGTTACAGCAGGATTTTCTTCAAGTGTAGCTATCAGAAGGTTATCATTGAACTTAACAGGTCGGCCCGAGCGCGCTTCATCAGTTAGGCTATAGTCACCAGATCTAAACTTCTGGAACCATTATTGACATTTCCTTACATTTAAAGCTTCCTCCCCATAAATAGCCTGAATATTTTTTGCGGCTGCAGTTGCGTTATTTCCTTTTCTAAACTTATAAAGTATTATATGCCTAATATGTTCCTCTGACACCTCCATCTTATCTGTAAGGGTGAAATAAACGAAGATTGCCAACGCGATGAAACTTCACTTAGACTGAGAAGTAACATGTCTAAACACATGAAAATTCGAGTTTTCCAAAATATACACAGAAACATGCGCAAACACGACGCGAGTTTAGCAATGCATAAAAACGACATTACTTATGGGATGATCTGATATATATATATATATCACTTGTTTAGAAGAGTGTCCGCACAAGAAGAGGAGAGAAAACGAGCAATGAAAAATGAAGCACCTCCCGGGAATCGAACTCGGGATCATCCGATTGCTGGTTAGATATGATAACCACTACACCAAGGTCCTCGATAAGTCAAGACTCGTTATTTCTCCTCTTGTACGGACACTCTTCTAAACAAACGTCGTTCTTTACATTAATTATACTATGTGTCGTTTGCAGTTAAAATGTAATATATATACATATACATGTATATATATATATATATATATATATATATATATATATATATATATATACGAGGGTACTTTAATAAGTATCCGCACTTTTTATTTTAGTGATAATATAGTATATATAATATATACTCGTAATAACGAGCCAAACTGAGATCTATAGGCTTATTTAGGCTAGCAACAGTATATGCTTATTTAGGCTAGCAACAGTATATGCTTATTTAGGCTAGCAACAGTATAGGATTATTTAGGTTACTCGTAGCTGTCACATATCGTACGAGTAGTGATCATGGCTGCGCCGCTTTCAATTTGTACTCTGGAAGAACAGAGATCCGTGGTTCGTTTTTTGTGGGCAGAAGGTGTGAAAGGAGCTGAAATTCACACGCGTTTATGTACTCAGTATGGGAATAATGCGTTACCACGGCGAAGTGTGTACGAGTGGATTCAAATATTCAAGGAAGGTCGAACATGTGTGACAGATGCTCAGCGCTCAGGACGACCGTCAACATCAACCAGTGGTGACAAGCAGGAAGAAGCCAGAGCCATGATTTTCGATGACAGAAGATTAACAATAAAAGAAATTGCATCTTCATTAGACATCAGTCAAGGGTCAGCCTATTCGATAGTTCATGACATTCTTGGCTTTCACAAGGTTTGTGCAAGATGGGTACCCAAACAGTTGACAGAAGAGCACAAGCGTAATCGTATGGACGTCTGTTCTCGTCTTTTGGCGCGGTATCATAATGAAGGTGAAAACTTTTTGGAGCGCATTATCACTGGAGATGAAACCTGGATCCATCACTATGACCCAGAAAGCATGGCATTAGGAAGCTTGTAGATCGCTGAACTAAGTGTATTGAGAAACAAGGAGACTATGTTGAGAAGTGATGTGTTTATAATCTATAAGATGTGAAAATAAAATTGTGAAAATAAAAAGTGCGGATACTTATTGAATTATCCTCGTGTATATATATGAGACTAAGTTAATTAATTAAACAACATTTGAAGTATAATTATTATATATTTAAATAAATTTTAAAAGATTTTTATATCTTTTTTTAATTACAAATAAAAAAATTTCCAAAAGAAAATAGAATTGACTTCATTATTAAAAATTAATTAAAAAGTCAAAGAAAGAAATTATAATAAATGTTAGAGTGAATATTTAAATAATTAACTTTGAAAGTGTAATGCGCGTATGTGTGTGGGTATTCGTACAGAGAAATAGTTCAGTTCTATTCGTCCTTACCTTTCGTACCATGTATAAGATAGTTATGAAAAGTTTACAGTTCGTTTGGAAAGATTTAACAAATAAAAAAATTTGTTTAGTTGCAACATGTAATGTAAAACATCAAAATTTTTTAGGAAAATAAAAAAAGTTAAAATGCAAAAGTTTTCGTACATTTATTTACAAAAATATTTGATACTCTGTGTGTCCATGTTTTGCTTGTATGACTTCAATGATTCGTTTTTGGGTATTTTTCTACGAGGTTTCGACATCTCTTAGTAGAAATTTTAGCCCATTTTAAAAAAAATGTTTGCAATTCATTCAGATTCGAAGGGTTTCTCTTGCGGACACCTTTTTTCAAACCATAAATTTGCGATTAAATGAGATCTGGACTTTGACTAGGCCACTCGAGAAGCTTGAAGTTCTTTTGTTGAAGCCATTTCATGGTGCTTTTATTTTTATGTTTTGGATCAGCATCTTGTTACAGTACCCAATTGCCACCCATTCGCAATTCCCGAAATGAGTGAAGGCAATACATTTTCTTCTAAAATTTCCTGATATTTCTTCGAATTCAAGATTCCATTGATGACGACAAGCTTTCTTGGACCAGAAGCACTAAAGCATCCCCAAAGAAACAAACTACTACCACCATGTTTAGCCGTATGAAGAATTTTTTTTTCCTCAAATGCGGTATTTGATTTTCGCCAAACATACCGTTGCTCGTTGTTCCCGAATAATTCAATTTTGGTCTCGTCTGTCCAGAGAACTTTCTTTCCTTGGCGTATTTTAAACGAGCTTCTTTGTGCGCTTTTCGTAGCAGCGGTTTTCTTCGTGTAACTCTGTTGGGACCGTAAATTTGGGAATCAATTAATATGATTTATGATAAGAAGTTTTGCAACAAGTAAAAACATGTTAGATTTAATAGATGAATTATAAAGTTAGGGTCAATCAATCAGAAACGAGTATAATAATCACGTGACATAACGCCTTCCGTTTCGTCCAGTCGTGTATTCATAAGCAGTTTTATTTAGAAATAGCACTATATATATATATATATATATATATATATATATAGTGCTATTTCTAAATAAAACTGCTTATGAATATATATATATATATATATATATATATATATATATAATATATATATATATATAATATATATATATATAATGATAGGATTTAATACGTTTAAATAGGCCACATAAATTCGTTAAATAATGTAAAATAATTAGAAAATTGTAAAAAATATTAAAATGATGTATTAATTAGTGTTTCTATGTTTTAGATTCAATAAAAAAGGAACATGAAATTGTTTTTTTTAAAAGCAAAATGAAAACCCAAGTTCTGATGGGGAAGAAGGCGGAGAGCAGCGAAGAGGACAGTCAACAGTCAAAGAGTGAAGTCGAGTTGGTCATAGAGAGGGGTTGTACAGTGTACACCACTCCTTCAGAAATCCCTTTGTTATTTTTATTTTAATGTCTACTCGTGCCCTTGGGAATTAGGGCCCACTTTTAAAATGAATTCATAGCAGTAAATTAAATTCAATTCTCTCCTAGAATATATTTGATGGAATCTTTTCTTCAGGCCCTAGGCCTATTCTTGTCCCGCGCTACGTCATATTCTTTATTTCCTTAGGCCTACTTGAATTCCGATCAAAACCTATTTTTCTTTATTAATTGTATTACGTAAGTGTAACTTAATATAACCTGTGTAAAAACGTAAGATTAAAAGTATTGAAAAAAACAAAGGTGTTTCATAATAAAACTGTAAATTTATATCTGTGATTTAAGGGTAAAAACTTGAGTATTTTTATGAAAAGAGTTAAAGGTAAGTTTCGAAATTACTATAATGATAATAAATGTTAATTTCTTAGTTGAAGAGTTCAAGTGAAAAACTAATATGAAGAAAACCATCAGTGGGTTCAAGTTACCACCTAAATTGTAAATTGTGTCATCACACCCACCCACGAGCGGAGCAACGAAGGAATGGATACTTTCCATTTGAACGGAGAAAGTGAGGAATGAATCATTTTCATTCAAGGGGGTCACCTCGGTAGAAATTTGGGAACCCAACAACTCTTCTATGCAGACCATTCTTTCTCAATGTAAGACGTATAGCGGAGGGAAGGACATCGATCTTAGACAGTCTTAATGTTTGGCAAATATCACCTGGCAGTCACTCGTGGATTCGCAGCAGCCATTCAATCCATCTAGCTGTACGTTCTGAAATCTTGCAAGGTTGTCCACACCTTCGTAGAGTTTTGATTGTTCCAAAGCCTTTCCACTTCTTTATAACTGCAGCAACAATCGTAAAGAATTCGAAGTTTCTCTAGTATCTTTCGATAACTCTCTCCAGACTCTTGTGCAGCAATAACAGATCCCTTAGGATCTGCAGACAACTCTTTACCACGACAATCCATTGCTTACTAATGGTTTGTACAGTCATCCGTCTTCCATAGATTCAAAAAGAAAATTCTAGGATTCAGACTTGCCAACAGTCCCTAATCAATAAACAGCCAACTACTGATAAAAATTTTAAATTCTTCAAGCAAAAGAGGACACACGGAGTATTAAATAATTTTGTAAATAAGTGTACGAAAACTTTCGCATTTTAACTTTTTTTATTTTCCTCAAATTCTTTGATGTTTTACATTACTGCAGTATTATACTTTTACAAACGAACGATAAACTTTCCATAACTATCCTATGCATGGTACAAAAGATATGGACGAATATAACTGAAATATTTCTCTGTACGAATAATTATGTGTATATATTATAATATATAATATATATATATATATATATAACTTATATAGTATATATGTTTGATTGTATGTCAAAAACAGCCACAGTCGCTTCTGCTGCATGGTCAATTTTGTCCAACATGGAAAAAAATTGGTTTTACGCTTAGGTAGATTTAATTATAAATACATACATTTACGTTCAAGTACGACAGTTGGATGAAACAACAAGAACAACACAACTTACATGATCGTAACCTCGCAACTCTATGACGACAAAATCATGTTAACATATTAGCTTTTCCACAATTGAGATTTTTCTTTTCAAGGACTTAACAAAATTTGGGTCAGTGAATTTTTTCTAAAATCTATTTTAAAAATTATTATAAAATTGATAATAAATTTACTTCATTGAACATCCTTTACAAACTTATATAAATTAATGTTTATTCGTTCTAAATTAAAATCAACGTAAAGACCTCTCTGATACGATAACAGCTTAAACATTGTCTCTTGCGTTAATTACTCGTAGCTTGTCAACCCATCTTATTGCCTCGCAATAGATTGTCGTCAACACATCATGTTAAAGATGTAAGGAATGTTAATTTTAGTATTTTAATTTCAACTGAGTTGTAATTATGACCTTTGGCTTTTTTTTTTTTTTAACAAAAATCATTATTCCACGCGCACACCATGGAACATCTGTCAGGATAGCCCTGTCCTACATCATTCAATAACAACCCTTATCCCCTCACATCATAAGCCATACCCCATGGGAAAAATACATCCACTTCAAACTGCCAATATAGCCTTTACGTCATTATACTCCTTGATTCGTCTCTTGTGAGCCTTGAAGGCGAATCTGGCAATATCTGTGGTGAAATATGGTGAATTAGATATCCTTTCCTTGTAATAATTATTTTAAGTGCTTCTTGTCAAGTCTTCATTGGATAATTTTGACTTTAAATTACGCTCATTGAAATTTATTACTGCTTTCGTTAAACGCTTATTTGACTTCATTTATTATAAATTCATTAAATGAATTCATTAAAGTATATATACACACTGTATATATACACACATTATATCTATATACACACACTATATATATATATATATATAATATATATATATATATATAGAGAGAGAGAGAGAGAGAGAGAGAGAGAGAGAATGACGTTGGATGTCAAATGTTATACATTCATTAGTTGGTTAGTAGATTGGGAATACTGTATATCACTATCCCCAAAACATAATTGCCTGAACGTGACAGAAGTTACAGAAGTTACGTGCCAACAAACATGCACTGTAGGCTATCCCAAAAAAAAGAAGTTACGAAAGAAGCAGAGGAGAGAGAGAGAGAGAGAGAGAGAGAGAGAGAGAGTGTTAATCCCTCTGGCATCGCAACATTGAGGTCATTGACGAAGAATGTGCTAAATTAATTAATTAAGTATAAAAATAAATAACAAAATCATGAGAGGAATAACAAATGGTGAAATGAAGAAGAAATGACATAAATGTAACGAAAAATTACCAGAAAGGCCAAACAAGAAAGAAGGTTAAATGAATTACAAAAGAGTGAGGAGGCAGTCTCGTCAACGAACGTAAAAGTCCCACTACCTGTCTGCCACGGCCACACTGCGAGCACTCAAGAAAGAGATGGGTGAAATTTTCCCCACAGTTCTCTGAGAGATGATGCCACTGTCTGTAAAAACTGAAAATGAGTCTGCATGGAGGGGAAGAATGCTCCAAGAATAGGAGACGAAGTCTAACTGGAATGTGATACTTAACACCCGTGAATTACCGGAGAGAAGAAACCAACGATATTTCCCACAGCGAAACCGTGGGAAATGCCACGGATGCAAACGGAATACAGGGAGAATGAAACCCGCCCACCAACCAACGAGTCCAGTAACGAAGACGCTGGACACAGTGCCAGCATCGAACAGTCAGTGATTGTCGACGCGAATCTAGAAGAATCGGGATAGGAAAGGACCTAAATTCTCCAGTAGTGAATTGAATATTACCATAATGGACTGCATAAAAAATCTCAAGTCGAGGAATAGATCTCGCAGCTAGTCGAGCCACGACCTAATAAGTTTCGAAAAGAAGAGGTACAAGAGTGGTACAAGAGTGGTACGATCAGCACTCCAAGAGGTGTGAACCAAGTCCTACAGTAAGTTCATAGCTCGGAGGCACGAAACATTAAGGGACTAGAGATGAAGAAGCCAAGTCAGCCTCCTATCAAACACCACCCTTAGGTAACGAATCTCGTCGATACATGGAATCCAGTGATCATAAAGGAACAGGCCCCGGTCCGGGTGAACGCCTCAGATTCGTCAGAAGTCGAAAATCGAAAACCATGCAAATCCTCTCACCGAGACACCCAGTCCACATCAATCTGCAGGCGACGTTCAACCATTGACATTTTGGTTACGACAAAGGAGACCCAGAAGCCATCATTTTGAATTTTAAAATTGGAATTTTGCATTATCAAATATCCACTGCAAAAAATATGCATTCATTATTATTTACTCCCACGCTACGATACTTTTATATCAAACTTTTACACAACCACTTAAACAAATTAATCACATATTCACCATAGCCAGTCCTCCTTACTTACGTATATACGATAAAATTTTGTAACTTTAAATAGACTAATTTCGAGTAGACACACACACACAAATACAGTTATAAAAGCATGATCTTTGAAAGTACATTTCATATTCCATTATACTGGGTGATCCAGATAAATGGGACCCATAAAAAAAAGCCAAATATTCTTAATATTTAATTCCTTTCATAAAAACTATATATCATTCGAAAGAGTAGAGTTACAAGTTTATTATGAAATATTTATTTTTTAAAAATGACTCCTTTCAAATGTGCTCCATTAGTTGCCAAGCATTCCAGTGTTCTCGCTTGTAAGTTCTGCATCACTTTTGCAAGAGTGTGCGGTGGTATGGCCTGTATCTCATTTGTGATGGCGGCCTTCAATTCTTGCAAGGTCGTTGGGTTATTTCTGTAGACCCTACTCTTTAAATATCCCCAGAGATAATAATCTAAGGGAGAAAAATCCGGAGACCTTGCGGGCCATTCAACGTCTCCAAATCTTGAGATTAACTCGCCTGGAAACGTTTGACGCAAAACTGCCATGCAGTTCCTCGTGGTATGGCAGGTAGCTCCGTCTTGTTGGAACCAGTGGTTTTCTAGACAAAGATTCTTAATTTAGGAATAAGGAAATCGGTCAACATTTTTTCGTAGCGATCACCATTTACAGTGACCGTGTTTCCGGTGGAATCCTCGAAAAAGTACGGCCCTATGATCTGAGATGCAGTAAGACCACACCAAACAGTTACACGCTGACTATGCAACGGGACTTCGGTAATATTCAATGGATTTTCTGTTGCCCAGAAACGACAATTTTGTTTGTTTACAGTTCCATTCAAGTGAAAATGGGCTTCGTCTGACATAATCAAAGTTGCTAGAAAATTGGTGGTCATTTACCTTCTGTTGGATCCATTGACAGAATTGTCGTCTTCGTGCGAAATCTCCATCGTTTAGTTGTTGCACTGTTTGAATTTTATATGGAAAGAGCATTAAATTTTGCTTGAATATATGGTGTGTTGTTCCATATCCAACTCCTAACAGCTGAGAAGCACGTCTGATGCTTATGTTAGGATTATCCTGTACAATTTCATGAGTTCTGCTAATGATCTCGTCTATCCTTGCTGTGCGCACTCTTCCAGTTGGTTTTCTTTTTCCAGTGCTGCCAGTTAGGGAAAAATTTCTGACACACCGACGGATTACTTTCTTAGAAGGTGATTTTGACATCTGAAAATTTGTCTTGAAAGATCTTTGAGCTGAAACTACACTTCTTCCATGCTCATAATATTGTTCAGTTATGAAACGCAGCTGTTCCACAGTCCATGCAGTCATCTTGAAGGGTTAGTTTTAACTAACACTTTTATTTTGTTTTGTATCTTATCTTGTCTTGTATTGTCAAAACCTATACAATCCTGTACAAACTTGTAACTATCCTCTTTCGAATGATGCGTATGATTTTATAAAAGGACTTATACTTTAAGAGTTACAGGGGTTTCTTTTGGGTCCCATTTCTCTGGATCACCCTTTACATTCGCAAAAGAACTACAATATAGTGACATCATAATGCAAAGTAACAAATTTTACATATTTTACATACTGTAAGTACAGAATTCAGTTAATGACAGAACATAATCTCAAAATACTGTACAATAAAACAGTATAAAATGAAAGAGCACTCATTTGGCTCTGGTTGGATGTTGCAAATTGTCTGTAAGAAGATTGGATCAAATTTGGACCTTTTATAGAGAGGACATTTTATGAATAAATGTTATTTGTATGATATTGAGCTAATTTAGGTTAAGTTAGGTGAGGTTATCTTAATTAGGTTGTATTAGATTAGGCTAGGCTAAGTAACAGGTTAAATGAGTAGAGTCCTACTGTATTTGATAAGGTTTCACCTAAAGTGAAAGTGATGAAATTTAACCTCCTTCGGAACAACTAAGGTCATAAGATCCTATAGTTTCACGTGGGATCAGAATCATGGGTTGCTGCATAATTTGGACGTCGAGTGTTACGGCGGTGTTACGGCATTGACCACGAGGTAGCCCTTCAACTAAAGGAATGACTGAGGGTGAACTCTCTGCAGTAATCTGTACTGTGCTTTCTATATTACTTTCAACAAAACAAGGGTGGCAAAATATTATGTTTGGCAAACATTTGGAATACCAAATATCAAGATGGCAGTCCACTGTGAGTTTCAAAGATTCATAGTTTTCTGATTACTTCAGGAAACTCAGTAACTTTGTCGAGAATATTTTCCAGAAGCAAATATTTGGAATAACTTTTTTTTCACGGAATTTAATGTCAACATATTTGATTTTGGACACAAATTGCGATATTTTTTTTTTTTTAATATCAAGATTCTTACATAAATTTTATATACCTGTTCATTGGCAACATCAATTTATTTATATATATATATATATATATATATATTATATATATATATATATATATATATATACACAGTATATATATATATATATATATATGTATATATATATAATTCATTTAAGAATGAAAAGAATGATCATTGATCAACGCCCACGTCAACATTATGAAGATTTAATATCAGACTTTTCAGAAGTCAAACTCCCAACATCAGTGGTATGTTTAATTTGTACGCAGAACTATACTCATTTAACTACGACTTTTCTCTCTCTCTCTCTCTCTCTCTCTCTCTATATATATATATATATATATATATATATAAATAACGACTCCATAATTCTCAGGTCTGTTTCATTACGCGAAGTGGTTAACTACTTAATTATTAAATTATATTTTGGGGTTCTTAAAACTTCCATTTTTATCCAAAGTGACACTAATGCCATGTTTTTATGAAAAATTATCATAAATGATTTTTTAGCATTAAAATCTTTCGTTTATAACGCGCATGACATCATATATATATATATATAATACATATATATATTATACATTTTAAATGTAAAAATGATGAATATGGAATGATGTAAACATTTAATAAGTTAGGAACCTTTTGTCAAAATTAACGTAAGGTTACACACACACACACACACACACACACACACACATATATATATACGTGTTACTTTCGTGAAATAATTTATATATATATATATATATATATATATATATATATATATATATATATATATATATATATATATATATATATATACAAGGTGAGTCAAAAGTCTCCATACATAGGCAAAATGGTCACTTTATTATGCAATCGCTTGTAAGTCACAAAATATGCTCTATGTAGGCATAGAGGTGGCTGTTTGTGATCGGCCACTTCTCGGTTGGTCTGCAACACTTTCAGTCTTCTTGAACTTCTCAATGAGTTTGGCAACGGTGTCGTGTGTGATGTGCGTGCCGGGGGCGTGTCTCCTGTTAAAATCCTCGGCAACCTTGCGACAGCTTCCTGATCCTGCCAGAAGATGATCTCTATACGCTCTTCTTGGGACAAAGGCATCTCAGCACATCACCTGCAAAAAAATAAAAAATAAATAATCATTTATTTATCATGACCATTTTGCCTATGTATGGAGACTTTTGACTCACCCTGTATATATATATATATATATATATATATATAAAATATTTTAGTAATTATAGTTTCTGAAAAAAACTAAGAATGGAATGAGCTCCATCTTGAGAGCTTGCTTAGAGCAGTTTAATTAAACTTTGTTTGATTGACTTATGATTACTGAATTAATGTGATGTTCACGCTTCACTTGTGAAAATGAAAATAGCGCTGAAAAGTCTTCTCAAAACGTAACTTTCTGCTTTTATAAACGCGAAAGTAATGTTTTGAAAGTAATGTGTGTTCTTGGTTACATTACAAAAGGGTGACAATCTTTGGGATATACACAAAACCCATCGCTACTCGGACGTGTGTATAACGATATTTGTCGTGTTGCTGTTGTTCCATTTTTTTTTATTGAAAGTTATTTAAAGAACATGAAAAAAAGGGCTGTAAAAAATTACACATATAATAATAATAATAATAATAATATGGGCTTTACTAACCTAACCTGGCGTGCGCCTAACCCGGGCATAAGATTCACCCCACTGTACTAACGTAACTTACCTCCTTTGCACGCCACTGGGAAAAAATTATACCAATCAATAGCTGTTTTTAATGACACCTGATAATGAAATGCACATCCAGGAACGGTCATATTATGAAGGAATGCATGAGGAGTTTATTGAGATCACCTGAAGATCAGGGCCGCCAGCCTTCTTTAGTTAGCTTTATAAAGCTAACTAACGAAAATATTACGACCTAACCTAGCCAATCGTCAAGGGCGTACAGTTGACCTAACGATTAGTTAGGTTAGGTCATGATATTTTGTTAGTTAGCCTTATAAGGCTAACTAAAGAAGGCTGGGGCCATGATCTTCATGTGATCCATTTATTGTTTGAATTTATAGTAATCGAATCTCGGAGACACTGGCACCAGACCTTAGAACTTAGAACTTTATTAGGTCAACTTTACTATACTTTAAATTGGACTTATCAAACAATGTATTTAAGTTTCACTTGGGATAGTTTAAATCGTCCACGCACAGGTAGTGCATGGACAAATCTTTTTTGACTCCAACTAGCACTTCGCGGATGGCTCTTCTGAAAGCTATAACTTTTTTCAGAAGAAACTACACCATAAGCACTTCACACCAAAAGATAGAGGACGTCGTCGCAAATAATTTGATGTAAACATCGAACAAATATGTTCACTGCAAAAGAGTTTAGAGCCAAGTTTATGTGGCCAAAATGTTGTTCAGCTGTGTCCGCATGACGCTGGGCGGAGCTTATTTGTTGAGAGTTCTAAACTCCGACCAACGGAGCTATTTTACAATTTGTGGTTTGTGGTGAAAAATAATAAATAATTTTGTGCATTTAGTCAAACCACGCTTTTGTAAAATTGAAGAAACGCAAGTCAGTCCGTAAATTTACAAAAATACTACAGCCATAAATATTTTGAGCTTCACAGCCAAAGCTAATGAGACCAAATTTGTGACACTTATTTTACAGACTAGCCTTGAACGTTTCTTTTTACAACACCTAACCAAAAATCTTTAACCTTTTTTTTAAACAAATTGCACTTCGTTTTACATTTTGTACAGATCACTGCACCTTTCATCAGTCACTTAAACAATAAATACGCTATGAATTGACATTTTGTATTAGTTCTGTTAAATTTCTAAACAATTTAAACACACCCTTACCTCATGGCTGTCTCGTCAACTTTAACCTCTTATAACATATATGTATAAAGAATCACTATTGGTATGTACTGGTATGGGATCATTGAAGTGGGCGGAATTTCGATTGATTTCAATTTCCCCAAAAACAAGATGGCCACGAAATTATGGTTGAGCCGGAACATTATTATTAATAATATTTGTAGCAATAAATATGTATATAAGTAAATAAATAAAAAATTTAATAGAAGAGCCAATGAATGACTTAATAAAATTAAGCATGAGGTAAAATCTGTAAACAACAATCAAACAAACCATAAAAAAGGTATAAAAAAGAAATTAAATACAAACAAAATATGAACAACAATCCCGTTTCCTCAATCATGATCAATAACGATCATTTAAAGGTTCCCGATTTCACCATTCGTGAAACTGAAGTTCTCTCCAACATAGGTAAAATTAATCTTAATTAAACTCCAGGTCCAGACAAACTCTCTACCTTAGGGTACATAAAGAAATGAACTGCGCAATAGGCTCTCCTCTTACATATATATTTAATAATAATAATAATAATAATAATAATAATAATAAATCGTTAAAAACAGAGATAAATCGCTTCCAGGAAATTATCGTCCCATTAGTCTGACTTAAGTAGTTGGTAAGCTTACGGAGACGATCGTTCGGGATAAAATAGTTAATCACTTAGAAATGACTAATTCAATTAAAGATTACCAGCGTGGCTTTCCACGTAATTGTGCTTATCTTATTAATTTGCTCAACTTTTTAATAATGTCGTAATATATAATAATAATAAAAATAATAATAATAATAATAATAAAAATAATAATAATAATAATAATAATAATAATAATAATAATAATAACGACACTAAAACAGTAGATGTAATATATTTTGATTTTAAAGGCATTTGATAAAGTGCCCCATAGGAGAATAGGAGATTATTTGCTAAACTTCAGTCTCACGGAATTGATGGTAATGTTCTGAAATGGAGTGAAAATTGGCTTAGCGGATGTAAACAAAGATTGATCATTAATGGGAAAGCGTCAAACTGGATAAATATAACTACCTCAGGGATCAATTTTAGGATCAATTCTTTTAGTTATTTATATCAATGAATCGACACTGGAATTAAGAGTATAATTTCAAAATTTGCGGATGATACCAAACTGGGCCGACGAGCAAAATCAGCGGCGGAACGATTGAATATTCAAGAAGATATCAAGAAGTTACTCGAGTTGGGGGAAAATTTGGCAGATGAACTTTAATATAGAAAATGCAAAACTAGAATATCGGTAGAAAATATGATAAAGAAAGGTATTCTATGCGTGAGAAGATACTAACGCGTGTTATGGAAGAGAAAAACTTAGGTATTATTGTTGCCGATACTCTTAAACCGAGTAAGCAATGTATTGAAACGGTTAGAAAAGCAAATAGAATCTTAAGATTTATTGATAGACCATTTGAATTTAAGTCCGAAAAAAACAATGCTAGCATTATATAATTCCTTAATACGCTCCCACCTGGAATATTAAGTTCAATTCTGGTTCCACATTTGCTACAACCCATAGACAGAATGGAAAGAGTGCAGCCATGGGTTACAAAGCTGATTCCCAGACTTAAAAACAAATCATACGCTCTGTTTAGAAACGTTAAATTTATTCTCACTCGTAAAAAAGCAAATTTGAGGAGATTTAATCCAGGTGTTTAAAATGATTAAAAAATTTTGATAACGTTGACGCCCAAAAAATATTTCACCTTACAAATGCAGATAAAATTCGCGGTAATAGTCTTTTAACGAAGCTAAGCATTTTTTCCTCCATCGTATAGTTAAATTGCGAGATGGATTGCCAGCCAACGTAGCGCAAAGTAATTTGGTTGAGTCCTTTAAAATGAGCCTGGCTGCTTATCTTCCCTTAAACTCCCGGTTAGAAGCATCTGTTAGCGCATAAATGTATTGTAAAATTTTCATTTGGGTTTTTTCCTCTTTGCTTTAAGATGTTCACTTATCTGTAAATTTTCTTCCTTCCTTTTAACTTCCCTTCTTAAACAGAGAGCCTCGTAGGGACCAGCCTGTCTGCTGCTGTCTGGTTTCCTCTGTGGAACACTACAGAAAATGGTCACCTTGCCATTTTTAATTTTAAAAAAATGAGTTAAAAGAACGACTCAGCGCAATTAATTATCGGTTCTACTTTGTAAATAATGGTTGATTCCTAATCTTTAGCTCCACCTGATTATTGCAGCTCGGAAGAACTGTAAACGTTGACTGCTCTATTAGGTGGTTATGTTTTTGCTATAGGGTACGTATGTCGGGTGTTGGGGGATATAATGACTGGTGAATTTGCACGAACGGATTTTCTTACGTGTTCAAATGTAAGTGTTTTCAAGTCTCTAGTAGTTTTGCCAATATATACAGTCCCATACAGTGGCTAAACTCGTACTGATAAACCACAGAAGAACGAAGATGAGTCGGAAGGGTATCTTTGACCTACAATAAACTGTTTATGGTTTAATACGGTTGGAAAATTATTTTAATAGATAACCTAAGGTAAAATACCTTGAGAATTCTGGTAAGGTCTTTCCTAATTTTATAAGGCAGTTATTGTTATATTTCATAATCTTAAGAACATCTTGATGAAATGAACAAGTTTAGAAACGTTGGTAAAATAAAATGTTTCATCTTTATGTTCATCTTCCTCTTACTAATTCAATAAATTTGTATTATTATTTATTGACTTTTATTATCAAATCAAAAACTATGGGAAAATCAAAAGTGTCTATTCACTTTTGTCAACCTTTTGTATATTATAGCTCCATACTAGATAAAAAGCCTCTTTCTGAATTCATATTTAATGAGATGAAAATGCAATTCTTATACCTCATCTCTTCAAACCTCTTTACAAAGACATTAAAGACGAAATCATATAAAATCCTAATAAAATTATTCGTATATTACATTTATTAGTATACTTGTGTATTAGTATACTTGGTGTCGTATATGAATTACTCATTTTGACCTTTGAGTGCAGTGTTCGTAAACCAATTACATTATTATACCGCTCATGAATTTCCGTTTAGTGAGAGAGATCGTAGATAGGAAGTAAAATGAGGCAATTTCCTTATCCCAAGTATAAACGATACTGAAGTGGATGCCTCTTTTTTTTTTATGATTCTATGACCATCAAGTAGGCCATCGAATGGTTCATTCTAACTGGAATTAAGGGTCCCTACTACAGCCGAACTATATAATGAATGACATTATTATCGTATGATGTCAAAATACAATTATTTCTGCGTTTTCGATACAAAAATCATTGTCTGTTGCTGTATGTATCTCGTATTATAAACATACAAAATACGCCTTTTTTGGTATACACTTTTCCCCTTTATAGGGAGAATTTTTAGGCTTTTCTCTTAATGGCAAAAGGTCTACATTCCCCTCTTTAAGGGAATCTCAGAAGGAGATACGAGGGAAAAGATTTTTCTTCTTTAATTTTCCGTAAAGAACACAACTTTTAAGATGTCATTTTACTGCAATTATTGTCATGGGGGCTTCATGGTCCCCACCGCAACAATTACTGACGTTGTTTTATGATTTTTTTTTTATATTTACATTAAAATATAAAGAATAATAATAAGTAAAGCGGTATTTTTTTTCTTGAAGAACGAGAACACAGTGACTCACAAAGCACCGAGGTTTGCGGTCATTTCACACACTATTACACAAGATACCACTAGAATATCTCTTGACAGCATTTAGTATTAACTACAGTGTTGGAAGTAATTTGTTTTTCACAGTTGGATTTCATAAAAAATCATTTTAAATGTAAATTTACTTTTTTTCCAAATCACTGTGTAAGCGCAAACATTTTTGCTTACTGTACGCCTAGCTACACCCTGCTGATGATATTATAATGATGGTACAAACACTTATGTAAGTCTACAAATCCTGTGTAATATCTATATATTGTCTGCCTCGAGATACTTCGTCTAAACCTATCATCAATTATTTTTCTTTGCAGAGAATAGAATGGTTTCCTTCAGATAATGCCCATGCATTCAATGAGGTCAGTTGGTATCATACCATTACTGTACCGAACTGGATCTCATCTATGATTTAAAAAATACATAAAATGTTACTTTGAGATGTTGCAAAAGTTTGATAATATAAATTTTATTCTTGATAGTAAATAATTTTTTTCCTTCTGGGGTCAAATTTACCCCAAAATAACTATATATAAATAAATATATATATATATATATATATATATATATATATATATATATATATATATATATATATATATATATATATATATATATATATATATATATATATATAATTCATCGATGCATTCATAGTTTAAGTGGAAGTAGAAGAGCTAAACATCTTTTTATATAGAGCACCATTCCACCCATAGAAACCATTTCGAGATATGAGCAGCTCGCAGCAGCATTGCCAAGCAAACACGGGGAGTCAAAATACTGACGAGGCTTTCGTAAGTGGTTCATCACCAGTGAAAGCAACACTGTTAGTCTTGTCAAAAGAACATCCGCATCACCTGAAGATCAGGGACCCCAGCCTTCTTTAGTTAGCTTTATAAGGCTAACTAACGAAAATATCACGACCTAACCTAACCAATCGTCAATGGCGTACAGTTGACCTGACGACTGGTTAGGTTAGTTCGTGATTTTTTCGTTAGTTAGCCTTATAAGGCTAACTAAAGAAGGCTGGGGGCCCTGATCTTCAGGTGATCCGAACATCCATATCCATAGTCAATTTATTGCAATTTTCGTTAGTTTGTATTCCAAAACCCCAGTTATTATCAGACCTGGTGCATGATTCTTCAGGAGCAAGATGCACTGCAAATTTGTTTCTTCCTTAAGGCAGCACAAATTTACCTGTATCAATCATAGTCATACTCGTACTACCTTATGCTCTCTCTCTCTCTCTCTCTGTATATGTGTATATATATATATGGGATGAATTTCACAATTAAACACGTTTTTCTTTTTTCTTTTTCCTTGTGGGTTTGCAGCATATATATATATATATATATATATATATATATATATATATATATATATATATAGGGTGTTTGAAAACGTTTCTGTACAAATTGTAATGGGGGATAGGCAACACCAAGACAAACCCTTTTCGTCTATAAGTGTATGTCCGCTGACGTCACCATTCGGCGCGAGAGGGCGCCGCTGCAATTGGCTAAAAGGTGAAGTGGGCTAGACTCGCGCTTGCCGCGGGCATTCTTAAATCGGACGTAGTACGCGTAACATGGAGCGCTTCACGACTGCTGAGATGGCTGACATGCATATGGTGTATGGGGCTGCCAATGGAAACGGAAGAGCTGCTGTGAGGTTGTACCGACAGCGTTTCCCAAACAGACGTGTGCCAAACCACCAAACGTTTGCGCATTTGCATCGGCGACTGCGAGAAACTGGAACATTCCATGCAAACATGCATGACACTGGTCGGGAGAGAAACGTGCGCACTCCTGACATGGAAGAAGAGATCCTACGGCGATTTGAAGACAATCCAAGCGCAAGCACGCGAGGTGTTGCACGTATCCTCGGTGTGAACCACGACCTGGTCTGGAGAGTGTTGCACGAGCAGCAGTTACATCCGTTTCATCGTGAGAGAGTCCAGGCATTACAACCTCGGGATTACCCTCTTCGTGTGGAATTCGCACGCTGGTTTCTGCAGCAGACAGCGGTGCAGCCTAATTTTCCGGCTTATGTGCTGTTCTCAGATGAGGCCTGTTTCACACGTGAGGGTGTGTTTAACATGCACAATTCTCACGTGTGGGCGCACGCAAATCCACATGCTACACAGGTTTGTAATGCCTGGACTCTCTGACGATGAAACGGATGTAACTGCTGCTCGTGCAACACTCTCCAGACCAGGTCGTGGTTCACACCGAGGATACGTGCAACACTCGCGTGCTTGCGCTTGGATTGTCCTCAAATCGCCGTAGGATTTCTTCTTCCATGTCAGGAGTGCGCACGTTTCTCTCCCGACCAGTGTCATGCGTGTTTGCATGGAATGTTCCAGTTTCTCGCAGTCGCCGATGCAAATGCGCAAACGTTTGGTGGTTTGGCACACGTCTGTTTGGGAAGCGCTGTCGGTACAACCTCACAGCAGCTCTTCCGTTTCCATTGGCAGCCCCATACACCATATGCATGTCAGCCATCTCAGCAGTCGTGAAGCGCTCCATGTTACGCGTACTACGTCCGATTTAAGAATGCCCGCGGCAAGCGCGAGTCTAGCCCACTTCACCTTTTAGCCAATTGCAGCAGCGCCCTCTCGCGCCGAATGGTGACGTCAGCGGACATACACTTATAGACGAAAAGGGTTTGTCTTGGTGTTGCCTATCCCCCATTACAATTTGTACAGAAAGTTTTCAAACACCCTGTATATATATATATATATATATATATATATATATATATATATATATATATATATATATATATATCGCGCAATCCATGAATTGCGCATTTCATGTAAAACGCAGAAATTTGCATTTTTCATGAAATCGGGTGGTCGTTTGCCAAATTCATGAAATAAGCAGAAAGAATGCAGTTTTCATGAAATACACAATTTTGGTTTGCGTTTTACATGAACTTGGCAAAGGCTGAAATGATAGTTAAGTCGCCAATGTCAGTTTGCGTTTTTCATGAAATAGGCAAAGAATGAAACAGAACAATTATATATACAGGGTGTGCCGTAAGTTTCCATACATAGGAAAAATTAAACGTTTGTTTTTATGTTTCAGATACCCTAAGAATATGCGTTTGACGTAAGATCTTGTTTACTGATGAAGCAAATTTTTACGTCAATGGAGAGGTTAATCGGCAAAACATACGTTATTGGAGTAATGCTAACCCTAACTGGCTGAGTCCGACGAAGATGCAAGGTGCCGGTAAAGTGATGGTGTGGGCCGGGATATGGGGTGACAGAATTATTGGACCAATTTTTGTCAGTGGAAATCTTAATGCCGAAAGGTATCTTAACATGTTGCAAGAAGAGATTTTCCCATCCCTGCTAAACGAGGAAGGTAACTTCCCAGTTTACTTCCAGCAAGATGGAGCTCCACCTCATTATGGTCTTCACGTGCGTCGGTATTTGGATCAGCAGTTTCCGGGTGCTTGGATTGGTCGGCGTGGTCCTGTGGAGTGGCCTCCCAGATCCCCAGATCTCACCCCCCTTGATTTCTATCTTAGGGGGCACTTGAAGGCCATGGTGTATCAGGAAAAGATACGAGACATAAATCATCTAAAGGAACGTATCACCAACGCCATTACAAGCATAACGTCAACTGTGCTAATGCGTGTTCATCAACAGTGGAGAACACGTATTGAAATGTGTTTTCAAAACAATGGCAACCATGTAGAGCATATTATATAAATAAAAATGGTTGTCCATAACAAAATGTTTATTTTTCCTATGTATGGAAACTTACGGCCCACCCTGTATTATATATATATATATATATATATATATATATAATAAGAAAAAACAATTTATTTGAGATAGAAAAAACAACAGAGTACCAGCAAACCAAACAAAAGTGCGTTCTATACAGAAATATAAATATACAGAGAGTCAATCTCAGTCGGATGCATTTTTACACGTGTGACGTGGATGGCATGAACTGTTACGTAGGTTTCCAGCTTTTAGGCAGGAACACCTTTTTGTTAGACGGGTGGATTGGCAGTAGCACTTACAAATACCTTGACCTCTACCAACTGATTCCAGCCGCATTGCTTCCCGAATAGATATTTTATTAGTTGGCACCATTTCTTTCGTAATTCCTCTATACTTTATTAGCTCTAATTGATTTCTTTCAAAGAAACCGTTCAAAGTTCCTACTCTTGTGCCAATCATGTGCCGTGTCGTTTTTCTTTTCGATTACTACACCAATAAGATTTGCTGGATCTCCTCGCCCTCTGTCAAACGAAGAGACTGGAACGAGTACATTGTCATTCACATTCACTTGTGCCAATTTGAGGGTTGAGCTTTTTAACATTCGTTCTGCTTGTTTCTTAAGATTTGTAGCCGCAAGGGTCCTGATGCTTGTAAATGTGCTCTCCTGTTGTGTTCCTTCCTCTGCCTCTTGTGTTTCCTGTACTGCTTCCTCTGCCTCTTGTACTGACTCCTGTACTACTTTGTGCCTCTCGTTGTGTTCCCTGTACTGCTTCCTCAGCCTCTCGTTGTGTTTCCTGTACTGCTTCCTCAGCCTCTCGTTGTGTTTCCTGTACTGCTTCCTCTGCCTCTCGTTGTGTTTCCTATACTGCTTCCTCTGCCTCTCGTTGTGTTTCCTGTACTGCTTTCTCTGATTCTTGTTGCGTTTCCTGTACTGTTTCCTCTGGCTCTGGTTGTGTTTCCTGTACTGCTTCCTCTTCTTCTTGTTGTGTTTCCTGTACTGCTTCCTCTGCCTCTCGTTGTGTTTGCTCTAACATTTCTTTTAAGGTCTCTTCCGCAGTTCCTGTATCAATCTTTTCTAAGAAATCATGAGGTACCGAGGTATTCAATCCAAGCATCGGTTTCTTCCAAAACATTGCTTTGTAAGGCTGCATTTTAGATGCTTCACTCACACATATGTTTATCTTCCACTGTACAAATCTAATACCTATTGCCCATTTTGGAGAATGGTTGTCTCGCATCCACACTGTCAATTTATCCTTCAATACAGCATTACATCTCTCGAATGATCCTTGGGACTGTGGGTGCCTTGGACGACCATTAACGAGTAAAAGTTCAGGCCAAAGTGAGGAAAGCTCACGTATAACCTCGGCTGTGAATTCCCTGCCGTTGTCTGACTGAAGGATTTTGGGGGCCCCAACGTCAAGAAAAATTAACAGCAATTCTTTTGCAACTTCCGCAGCACGTTTCGATGTCAATGGCCGAAGAAAGTGAAATTTTGTTAAATGCTCTTGATAATGCATGATAAACCTAAATGAACAGTCCTTCATTGATTGCATATCCACCAAATCGACCCGCCCACGTTGGTTGAAATCAGAAACTAAAATTGGACAAAGAACAGTTCCTGTGGCTGTTTCTTTTCTTTTCCTCTTCTCAAGACATCGTTCACACGAAGTTATGAATTCTCGAACTGCTAGTAGAGGAATATTGTCGTAGGTGTCACCGAGTTGTTTCCATGTTTTCTTTTCTCCTGCATGGCCTGTAAGATACAGTATAATTTTATATGTGCCGTAAAGACAAGTAGAAACAACTAAGCAGACAACAAAATATACATATAGTTGGTACAGTTCTTAAAGTCTGAACAAGATTATGAGAAAAGTGTAGCTAATAATGTTTATTGATCGATTGAATATCTGTAAATAAATACGATTACTGTCCTTACCTGTCGATATATGGACCGACCGAATAATGTCCTGAACCCGTGATCGTGTAACCATTATCTTTCCTGATTTTTTTCGAACTGCTCGTCCACTCCTCCAAACGTAATACAAACACACTAACACTGACATTGACCTTCATATTTACAGATTTCCTATGACGTCATTAGTTGGTTCGTTGGTGGGCTGGGATGCCTGACGAATTGGTGTTTATGCCTAAAGGCTGGAAACCAGGCAACTGTTGTTTCATTCTTTGCCTATTTCATGAAAAACGCAAACTGACATTGGCGACTTAACTGTCATTCCAGCCTTTGCCAAGTTCATGTAAAACGCAAACCAAATTGTGTATTTCATAAAAACTACATTCTTTCTGCTTATTTCATGAATTTAGCAAACGACCACCCGATTTCATGAAAAATGCAAATTTCTGCTTTTTACATGAAATGCGCAATTTCATGGATTGCGCGTAACATATATATAGGTATTACTTACCTTTCCGGGTCCTGACAATGACCTAACCTTACCTTTCCGGTCCGAAATAAAAAATCGTAAATTAACTTCAGCAACATATATTTATATAATCACTTATGGCGTTGGATACCACAAAGCTATATGTTCTAATATTTTGTTGAATGATTCGTCCTTAAAATCTGTCTGCTCGGTTAGGTAAACTGTACGCTCTTGACGATAGGTTAAGTCGGTATATTTTCGTCAGTTTAAACGAAAATATCACGAAATATATGTTGGGACCGAAAGGTTATTTTAGTTGCAATATACGTCGGGACCCGAAAAAGTAAGTAGTACCTCATATATATATATATATATATATATATATATATATATATATATATATATATAATATATATATATATATATATATATATATATATTTCTGCCTTTGACATAAATTCAAATTTTAAAGTAGGGAATTACGACTAATTTGAATTCTGTCAAAGGGTTCATTGCATTTACGATTTTCATCCGGGTGAACCTCAAACCCATGAAAAATCTTGCTAATGAATCTTACATTACTATTTAATGTTTGAAATTGATTTTGTTGGTGAATAACGAACGATTTTTCTTTAAATCATTTTGTTCCATAAAGCCATAAAGGGTAAAATATTAATACTGATGATATTACTGAAATTCACTTTGATTTAATTAATTTAACCAGAATTTAAACTTTGTAATATAAATAAAAATAAAAGAAGAATCTATTTCAACATAATTATTATTATTATTGAGGCGTTTAAAATGTCTAAATTAGTGTGAAACATACCAAAATTGTATATTTTAGTTTTATTGCGTTGTTTCGGATCCCCCTCCCCCACCCAATATTTTCAGTTATGATTTCTCTGTTGTAAGTATTTCTGTAAAATCATTCTCTTTTAAATAATTTTTTTTTGTATGTATAGGACGTCAAATATTTGCAGCTTTCGAAATAAGACGACATCGAATTTGCAGTTACACTTTCCTTTTGTATACATTCCGATATTTTAGCTTCCATATATTATACCTAAATTGTTTGGTTTTTCTTATAGCTTTTTGGCTCTTTCGCAGCGGTCATAAGAAGGACTGGTTCAGATTCGATTTCTGTGCTAAAATCATGGCAATATAGAAAGGAACGTCTCGGGTTGTTTTTTTTTATCGTTGTTGTTTAACAATATGTAATATCCATTCAAGAGTTTGACCAGTTTTTCTGTCACCCAAAAGTCAGTTGTTAATTTACTATTTAAAGAAATATTAAACCAATTAAAATTATTATTAAAACAATAAATATAGTGTTAAAGTTATGTAGTCCATTGTTAAGACTAAAATTACATTGTTAGAAAAACATTATTACAATAGAAGCTGATTAATTGTTACTCGATCATGTAAAGGTGGGAACCACAAAATGATATAATGGAAGTTTTCATTATATCATTTTGTGGTTCCCACCTTTACATCATCGAGTAACAATTAATCAGCACCTATTGTAATGTTTTCCTAACAATGTAAACCAATTTCAAACATTAAATAGTAATGTAAGGTTCATTAGCCAGATTTTTCATGGGTTTGAGGTTCACCCGGATGAAAATCGTAAATGCAATGAATCCTTTGAACAGAATTCAAATTAGTTGCAATCCCTACTTTAAATGTTGGGACCCGAAAAGGTAAGCAGTATATATATATATATATATATATATATATATATATATATATATATATATATATATATATATATACTACTTACCTTTTCGGGTCCCAACATATATTTCGTGATATTTTCATTTAAACTAACGAAAATATCCCGACTTAACCTAACCAATCGTCAAGAGCGCACAGTTTACCTAACTGGGTAGACAGATGTTTAAGGACGATCCATTCAACAAAATATTAGAACATATATAGCTTTGTGGTATCGAACGCCATAAGCGATTATATAAATATATGTTGCTGAAGTTAATTTACGATTTTTTATTTGGAACCCGGAAAGGTAAGGTTGGGTCATTGTCAGGACCCGGAAAGGCAAGTAAGGAGCAAGTGTAGTTTACGTCCCCCTGACGCAAAAGGGGACACAAACTACACTAAGATCTTTAGGAGACATTTTTTAAATGAATAGGGTTGCCGCGTCAAAATCCCGCGTTCAAAATGTCCCACAAAAATATTTTTTAAGCAAATTTTTAGGGATGAATTGATTTAGAATTTCAATATTATGTATAATAATTTCAATTTATTCACGATGTTTAATTGTTAAATATTACTGTAATAAAATTTTTCTAATTTTCTTTGTTGTCATCGTTGAAGAAATCTAGTTTCAATTTGAAAAAAAATAAGGGCGTATAGATGACCTAACCTGGCATTCAATGAACCTAACCGGGTATTCAATAATTTTACCATAGTTTCGATATATATATATATATATATATATATATATATATATTAAAATTATTTCACGAAAGTAACACGTGAAAAATATTTATGATGAATAAAACCACGAAGGAAAGGAAACACAGAATGGTGCTCAAGCGCTTTCGTCTAATGACATCCTCAGGAACACTGAAGTACATAAAGAGTTACAGCCTATATATACGTTACAGAAAAAAAAAATATATATATATACAATAAACGGAGAAATAAAAATAAAAATTAAACATTAAAGGATTGTGGGAGGAGCATAAAAATTTGTAAGGAAAAACTACCAATTTTTAGCATTTTTGCTCGAATCCAACACAAGATCAAATGAATTGTTTCCAACCAATGTTATAGTTAATTAAAAAAATAATAAATTGAAAAATAAAAGTAAAAATAATCTGCCCAGGTTTTAGCACTCTGCCCTTCTTGTCTAAGTTCGATATATATAAAAATAAATTGAAAAATAAAAGTCATTAGAGTAGCATACAAGTTTACCAAAGGTTTAGCGTTCTACCCTTCTTATCTAAATTCGTTCTGAAGGAATTCAAAACAACAGGATCGAGTTGAAAAAGGCCCCCACTAAGAAGGCCATTTTTACTTCAATGTTTCTCCGCGCCCTTAGGATCGCCAGTCCGGAATACATCGATGCCGAATTGGAAAAAATCAACGGTATTGGAAGTGATCTGTGTTATCCATCTGCGTTTATGGAATCTTGTCTCAACAAGGTAAAACGAACTTTCTATCATGTGAATAACAACACTCGTACTTTGTCAAAGAATATTTTAGTACTTCCATTTTTCCCGGGCTTTTTAGGTATTGCTAATGTACTTAAACTTTTGGATATTAATGTAGTATTTTCATATAACAATATTGTGAAAAATATCATAGTAAAAAATACCCTACCAATAACTCAGGCATTATCTATAAAATTGGTTGTAAACAATGTGATTCCTTTTACATAGGTCAGACGGGAAAGGATTTGCACACACGTATAAAACAACATCAATATTCCGTTAGAACAGGACAGTCGTCCAGTGCCCTTTTTGTCCATTTGTCAGAGTTATCCCACTGTATTGATTGGAATAATGCTTCAGTTTTGTTTCACTCTAGCAACATTGTTAATAGAAATATTCTTGAGTCTGCCATTATCCAACTTACAAATAACTTCAACATAAGCAAAGGTCTTTTTCAACTCGATCCTGTTGTTTTAAATTACTTCAGAACAGATTTAGATAAGAAGGGTAGAACGCTAAACCTTTGGTAAACTTGTATGCTACTCTAATAACTTTTATTTTTTAATTTATTTTTATATATGTATATCGAACTTAGACAAGAAGGGCAGAGTGCTAAAACCTGGGCAGATTATTTTTATTTTTATTTTTCAATTTATTATTTTTTTAATTAACTATAACATTGGTTGGAAACAATTCATTTGATCTTGTGTTGGATTCGAGCAAAAGTGCTAAGAATCGGTAGTTTTTCCTTACAAATTTGTATGCTCCTCCCACAATCCTTTAATGTTTAATTTTTATTTTTATTTCTCCATTTATTGTATATATATATATATATAAGCTGTCACTCTTTATGTACTTCAGTGTTCCTGAGGATGTCATTAGACGAAAGCGCCTGAGCACCATTCTGTGTTTCCTTTCCTTCGTGGTTTTATTCATCATATATATATATATATATATATATATACACATACGTAATGACGTATAATCTTGATGACGTCATTTAATTTTTTAAAATTAATTAATTAATTTATTAACACCCAGGTGCACAACCTCGGGACCTAATCAATATATATATATATATATATATATATATATATATATATATATAATAATAATAATATATATATATATATATATATATATATATATTAGAGTGGTTCTTGTTTTCGAATGTCTGGATTATCATGCTCCCAACCTCTTATATGGTGGCATTTATCACAAAAATAATCCTCATAAAATATTTCTTGAAAATATAAATTTTTACAGGTAACTCAAACGAACAGAAGTTTGCGCGTCAATTTGCCATTGCCGCATATGCATGTCGGTTAAATATGAGAAGTGTTAATCCTCTTCAGATCGAGTTGTTTTTTACACAACTAATTAAAACTAGGTTTGTAAATAGTTCCTGAAATTAGATCACTACGGGGCTCCACTGTACTATCTCAAAGTGTTTTTCAATAACATGACATGAAATTCAATGAAAAAAATGTTTAGCATCTTTGTAATTTAGCATTAATATGCACAATTCTACTATTTGTTGTAGGCGATAGTTGGCATCCCATTACTCGTGGTATGTATGCGGTCCGCGGTGCCCTATGGGCCCATTTAGCTAGACCTGCGGTGCAGGGGCCTTCGGCGTCAGTAACTGGGGAGGCAATAGTTTTCGGTCAATAAATCTATAGAAAAGAACGCAGCCATGAAATTTTAAGCTTCACAAATCTTGATACAATGGGTTTGGATGTGAAGCTTAAGAATTTCATTGCCGCGTTCTTTTCTATAGTTTTATTGACCGAGTAATTGAAAAGGATGCAGCAGTGAAAATCTTAACGAATTTCAGTAAAAAGTTGAAACAAAGCAAAGCGCATTTATTTCTATGCTCAGAATCGCTTAATAGTAAATAGTGTCTACGGACAGACAGACAGACAGACAGACAGACAGACAGACAGGACTGACTTTCTATAGTGTAGAGTGTAGACAAACGGTAGCTCGCTATCACTTGCGACCGTTGTACAACTTGGCTCTCCGGGCGGGTAGCCTTCCGGGCAGGTAGCACTGTGACATATACTGCTATATACGCCATTACCACCATTAACCCCACCCCTCTCCCCCCATTACCCCCAACCCCACTCCCCCATTACCCACACACACAAAAGTAAAAAACGCCATTACCCCCACCCTCTCCCATTACCCCCACCCCCTCCCCCAATTACTCCCTCCCCTCCCCCACACACAAAAGTAAAAAACGCCATTACCCCCCATTACCCCCTCCCCTCCCCCACTACCCCCGGGCGGGTAGCACTGTGACATATATTACTACCCGCCCGGAGGGCGGGTAGCAGTATATGTCACACAATGTGAAGTTCAAGATTTTCACGGCTGCGTTCTTTTCTGTAGATTTATCGCGGTGCTGAGGCCTTCGGACCCAGTAATTGTGACCTAGGACCGGGAAACTTGACTGAGCACATCGGCAGCTCATGGGCTATCAGTCGGTGGAGGTTGCAGAATTTTCCGATGTGCCGTTTAGGCTGTGCACGGTTCCGAAAAAAGCGGACAGACAGACACAGACACACGGACACATTTTAGCTCAATAGTATATACTGTATATATATATATATATTGACGATTGATTAGGTTAAGTCGTAATATTTTCGTTAGTTTTAAACGTTTTATTTGATTAAGTAACGCGACAAGTTGCGGAACACAAACTACACTAGATAATGTAGGGAATGTAAACTACACTAGGATAATGTAAGGGAACGTAAACTATACTTGCTCCGTAAGTAATACCTATATATATATATATATATATATATATATATATACACCAGGGCCACAATTAGTGAGCTGCAAGAGGAAATTTCATCTGTTGTCAGCACAATCACTCATGACGTTCTACGCACAGTAGTTGCTAACTTTCAACGTCGACTGCAATGGTTTTGGATGCCGGTGGTTCACACATTGAACATGTTTTTCTTTAAATAAAAACTCCCAATTGTACGCTGTAAGCTAATACAAAAATCACTCCTGTATGTTAACATATTACGAAATATAAGCAATTTAAAACTGTTGCGTCTTTTTTGAATGCCCTGGCTTTAATTAAATACAGTTCTAATAACTGTTTATAAATGATTTTTGTTCTCTGTACTGTTTTTTTGTCTAATTCATCTATATAGTTCTTTTTATATTCAGTAATTTAGTAGCCTACAGATTATGTATCTATTGAAAAAATCTTTAGAAGGTTTTATAGTCTTTAATTTGAGTTGCCGATTGGGAATTTTTTTGCTTGTGTATTTAACTCATTTACTTTGTAAACTATGCCTATTTTTTGTTTCTCCTTGAAGATGTGAATATTATCACGAAGCGCTCGGACTTCGTGTTTCCTTTTCCTTTTCCCTGTGGTTTGTTTGCTTATATATATATATATCTATATATATATATAGAGAGAGAGAGAGAGAGGAGAGCCTGAGGTAGTACGAGTATGACTATGATTGATACAGGTAAATTTGTGCTGCCTTAAGAGGAAACACAAATTTGCAGTGCATCTTGCTCCTGAAGAATCATGCACCAGGACTGATAATAACTGGGGGTGTTTGGAATACAAACTAACGAAAATTGCAATAATTGAATATGGATATGGACGTTCTTTGCGAGACTAACAGTGTTGCTTTACTGGTGATGAACCCGTACGAAATCCTCGTCAGTACTTTGACTCCCCATTTTGCTTAGCATGCGAGCTGCTCGGATCTTGAAATGGTTTCTATGGGTGGATGGTGCCCTACATAAAAAAGATGTTAACTCTTCTACTTCCACTTAAACTATGAATGTATCGATGAAATATATATATATATATATATATATATATATATATATATATATATAGATATATATATATATATATATATATAAGCAAACAACCACAAGGAAAAGGAAACACAAAGTCCGAGCGCTTTCGTGATATATTCACATTATCAAGGAGGAACAGAAAATATATATATATATATATATATATCGGGTCGGCACAAAAAAAGGAGACCTCGAACTTTGGCTGTAAAATCCAAAGTTATGGTCAGATTTCAATATTTTTTTTCCACCCAACACTAAGTAAATTCTATGCGGTGAGCGGATTTCAAAGAAAACTAATGAAAATTACAGATTTATTGAACATTTCTTTATGCCATTGGAAATTCTCCATGTACACTACTACTGCATTGTCGGGTCGGCAAAAAAAAATGGGAGACCTTTTAAATCCTTCATATCTCGCAAATACGATACATAGAACCATAAAATTTTAGTACGTTAGTACTAGGTAATTTTATGGTTTGTATGCCATCTTTTAGCATCTGTTTTAATCGATTTTTCTTGAGAAGCTTGTCCAAACCCCTGCAGTTGGCTACGTTAATTAAAATCGCTTTAATTATCAACTTGAACCTATGATTAGTAAGATTTTTCTGGAATATTCGCCATAAATAATTGTTCTCAGCTAAAATATTTGCATGTTAAGTAGAAAAATCATACTCTTTCGTTAAATGTTGATAGAAAAAGTGATTGGTTACACTGGGTTCTGTAAGACATCTAATTTACCAACCCAAATAAGCTGACTTTGAAGTGTCTTTCAAATCATTGAGTTTCGCTCGCATAATAACGTAAAGTTTACAGAGCTGTTTGAATAATGGGATTAACCTTCGCAAATAAAACTGTCAGGTGATTGGGTTTCAGAGGTCAAACTCTCATTTAGTGCTGTCTGCGTTTTGCACACTATATCACCTTGCGGTCTTATTAGCAAGATTAGTCTAATATATATATATATATATATATATATATATATATATAGAGGGTGTCCGAGAATTATCTGTACAATTTTTGGCTGTTATTAAAGTCCAACCATGAAGTGTAGAAATTCAGTGTTGTCCCATTTTACAGAGAATCTCATTAAGTTTTTTCTGATACCAAGTTTTGACAAGTTTTTAGAATTCCATGTGTCCGAAACATTATCTGTTACAATTTCATCTTTTAATAAAATTCTTGATAACACCGTAAAATTCTTAAACAAGATTATTTAGAATCTGTATTTTCAAAAGTTTTCTTTTATTAAAGTAATGTTGTTACAACATTCGATATGTGTCCCATTAGTTGATTCGCAAAACATCCAATCGATACTCCAAATGTTGCCATGTACGCTGCAGCATATCCACATCAATTTCGCTCAATAGCAGCTTGTGATTCTTGCTTTTAAATCATCAATGTCTGTCCACCCGCGTACATTTCTAAAAAACTTGTCAAAACGTAGTATCAGAAAAAACTTAATGAGATCTCTGTAAAATGGGACAACACTGGAATTTCTGCACTTCATGGTTGACTTTTAATAACAGCCAAAAATTGTACAGATAATTCTCGGACACCCGGTATATAATATATATATATATAATATATATATATATATATATATATATATATATATATATATATACAGAACACGAGAGAAAAATAAGATTTTAAACTTTTAGTTAAATGCTTTATTTATTTGTTTTATTTTTAATTTTAATGAATAACCAACGCCTTTTAATTCCTCTTTATGTCCAACCTTTAAAAACAACCACAATACAGAGTAAATAACCTTAAAAGCAAGTGGTAAACAGCGATGTAGTTATTCCCTGCCCATATTATTTTTCTGCTTGCCTGCGTGTAACTAGGGATGAAATAATACAGACAATTTTTATACCATTATTTGAACAATTATTTTACTGATACCGGTTCTATGCAGAGAATAATTTATAATGATTTTTTTGGTGTCACCTTGCCAAGTGCCAACCTCCCATAAGCCTTCAGGACCTATAGTACCTGTAGGACCTGTAGTAGCGGAAGCTAATCCATCAACACATGCAAGTTTTTGCAATTTCGGATCTTTTCCGTTTGACTGCCGCCATTGAAACATAAGAGGTGAGTGCCCCCAGCCTTCTTTACTTAACCTTATAAGGCTAACTAACGAAAATTCACGACCTAACCTAACCAATCGTTAGGTCACTGTACGACCTTGACGATTGGTTAGGTTAGGTCGTGATATTTTTGTTAGTTAGGCCTTATAAAGCCAACTAAAGAAGGCTGGAGCCCTGATCTTCAGGTGATCCCCTTATTTTCTGAGTACACGATTAAAACTTAAATTAAGCATGGATCTTGAAAATAATTAAACTGTTTATAAGAAACAAAATTTGAAGGGGAAATTAAGAAAAGCTTTTTTATAAAGTAACTTAGGATCTTTTCCGTTTGACTGCCGCCATTGAAACATAATTAAACTCCAGCCTTCTTTAGTTAGCTTTATAAGGCTAACTAACAAAAATATCACGACCTAAACCTAACCAATCGTCAAGGTCGTACAGTTGACCTAACGATTGGTTAGGTTAGGTCGTGATATTTCGTTTAGTTAGCCTTATAAGGCTAAGTAAAGAAGGCTGGGGGCATTCACCTCTTATGTTTCAATGGCGGCAGTCAAACGGAAAAGATCCGTAACTTATTTTGTATCATCAAGACATTTCAGTTAAAAATACAAAATACAAAAAGTTTAATTATGTTTCAATGGCGGCAGTCAAACGGAAAGATTCCGCAATTTCTTCTTCAATAGATTTTTTGTTAATAAATGTATCGAAAGTTTTTTGTTTTTTATGTTGTTGATTTTCACCTATCTTGATTTCAGCAACATTATATTATGAATTGTTTTCGAATGAACAGATATCCACTAGTTGAACCCCCACTGTACTTTATAACTTTTTCACACTTTGGACATTCAGCTTCGTCTTTATTTTTCTTATGTTTCAATGGCGGCAGTCAAACGGAAAAGATCCGTAACTTATTTTGTATCATCAAGACATTTCAGTTAAAATACAAAATACAAAAAGTTTAATTATGTTTCAATGGCGGCAGTCAAACGGAAAGATCCGCAATTTCTTCTCAATAGATTTTTTGTTAATAAATGTATCGAAAGTTTTTTTGTTTTTTATGTTGTTGATTTTCACCTATCTGATTCAGCAACATTTATATTATGAATTGTTTCGATGAACAGATAATCCACTAGTTCAGGGGTCGGGAACCTTTTGGCTGAGAGAGCCATGAAAGTCAAATATTTGTAAATGTATTTCGTGAGAGCCCTATAATATTTTTAACACTGAATACAACTAAATGCGTGCCTTTTTAAGTAAGACCAAAAAATTTAGAGTATAATAATTATCTGAATTTATTCTTTTAATAACGTTATACTGAGCTAACCAATAATAATTCAACTTCTTACCAATATGACTAATGTGACTTCTGGTGCTGCATGGTTTTGGCTGATGGCTTGTGTAGTCTGGTTGATAGTTGGTCAGGTTAAGCTTCATGCAGGCATTGAGGCTTCCATCCGTTAACGTGACCGTAGGTTGGTTTTGATGTTTTTCAGATGTGAGAACGACTGCTCACATGCATATGTAGAGCCAAACATGGTCAACACGGCAATACTCACACGCTGCAGTGTGTGGTATGCGACTGAGCGTTTCCAAGTTTTGAAAATCAGCTGGTCTTCGGATTGAAGTCTTTTCATTTCTGTCCACTTGTGTTTACTCGGCAGCTCTGCTCGCTGACGCGCAAGTCCTTCCAAATCTTCGTTCAATGACTTGAATTTATTCACCCATGTCTGAGGCTTTTCAGGTCAGCAACTTCTACCTCAAAATCTCTTATGGAGACATCAGGGATGTACTCAGGTCGGCTTTGTCCACTGCACACTCGTGTGGATGAGTGATGACTTAAAAAGACGAGTGCGCTCACGAAATTCTACAAAGCGTGCTTTGAATGATTGCAGGAGATTAGATGTGAAGCCAGCTAGCTGCTGGAGATCACAATGTTGAGCGGGGTCATTTGCTGTTCACGCATCTTTAAATTGTCCCAGTCTTTCAAAGTGTAGTAAACGACCTGTTTTCAATATCCCCGATAAAGAGTTTCAGCTTTGTTTTCAAATGCACACACTGCTTGTTGAAGGGATAAGACTGTATTTCCAATGCTTGCATTTTTCACGTTGAGTTGATTCAGATGTTCAGTCATGTCCACGAGGTAGTAAAACTTCAGGAGCCACTCAGTGTTAGCTAGCTCAGGATGCTTGACGCCTTTCTTTCAGGAAAGTTCGGATTTCGCTCAGGCAAGCCGCAACACGGCTGAGAACCTTCCCTCTTGACAACCAACGCACATTGCGGTGCATAAGCAGACCGGGGTAATTATTCCCAACTTCATCCAGCAGTGTTTTAAACTGGCGATCATTTAAAGCTCGAGCAACAATAAGTTGACCACCTTAATCACCAGCGACATCACCTCACCAAACTGCTCGCCACACGTTAGAGCACAAAGCGCCTCCTGATGTAGATGCAATGAAAACTTAGGATGGGTCATTTTCATGTTCACGAAGAAGCGCTACAAATCCTTTGTTGCTCCCCACCATACACGGAGCACCATCATACACACTGAAATAAGTTTATCCATCGGTAGATTGTTCTCTTTAGCGAACTCCATGAACCTTGAATAAATCCTCCCTTTGTTGTCCCTTTCATTGGCAAAACAGCAAGACTTTCCTCACGCAGTGTGTCACCGACGGCATACCTTGCAATCACACTGAACTGGGATAAATGGCTTACGTCTGTTGACTCATCCAAGCGAGGGAAAAGTATGACGCTGCATTTATGTCCTTCACTTGTGTTCCGCCACTTGATTTTGCCATCATGATGGTACGATCGTGAACAGTTTTTGCTGACAGGGGCATGTCTTTATTCGTTTGATTATCTTGTCTTTATCTGAAAAGTCGTCAAAAAGTTCATTGGCCACATCAAGCATGAATGTTTTGGCATACCTCGCCATCTGTGAATGGCTTTCCGTTCCTCACTATTGCTAAAGAACAGCAAAGCTAGCCGAATTCAGTTACCTTGTCGGGTCCAACACTGAGTTGCTGTTGACTGGTTTGCACTCTGCGCAGTAGCTCTTGACATGCCTTCTTCCTGCTGTCTCCGCTGGATATTTCGATGCAAATGTAGCATGGCGTGTGTCGAAGTGCCGCTTTATATTTGACCGTTTCATCGATGAAATTTTATCAATACATATTAGACACACTGCAGTACCTGCTCTTTCTACAAAGGCGAATTCCTCTGTCCATCGTCCTGAAATGTAAGGTACTCCTCATCCCTTTTTCTTTTCGCCATCTCGTCAAAAGGGTTTGCTCTGCATAAAATAGCACTACCACCACTACCACTGCTGAAAAGCGACTGACTGTATTGAATATCAGTAACGTCACGCACAAGACAGCCAATCACAAGAATCCTACGTCACTGAGTGGGAGGAGCCAAGGCCGTGGTAGGAGCGTGATATTTATCGTACACTTTGGACGGCAAATATCGTCGTGTGGCCGTAGCCTAAAAAAGGAAGGAATTACTCATTACTTATCGTGTTAAGAAATGTCAGCTAAGATTTATCTGCGAGCCAGATGCAGTCATCAAAGAGCCAGATCTGTCTCGCGAGCCATAGGTTTCCCGACCGCTGCACTGTTGAACCCCACTGTACTTTATAACTTTTTCACACTTTGGACATTCAGCTTCGTCTTTATTTTTCTTATGTTTCAATGGGGTTTTGTTGCAAAGGGGGGTGGGGTGTTGCAAAGGGGGAAGGGGGATGGGTTGTTGCAAAGGGATGTTGCAAAGGGGTTGTTGCAAAGGGGGAAGGGGTTGTTGCAAAGGGGGGGTGGGGAAAGGGGGGTGGGGGGAAAACTTGGAGGCGGCGTTATCCCCAAGAGAAAGGAGGAGGAGGAGAGAAAGGAGGAGAGGTGTTCACCTGGCAGGAGCCAAGTGCACACTTAGACTTCCAGCCGGGCTGGCGTTGTTTTATAGGCTCCTAATCAGCCAGAAATCAGCCAGTTGGCTGAGCCAAGGTGAGAGAGACGCCTGAAGGAGAGAGAGACAGCTGAAGGAGAGAGAGATGCCTGTAGGAGGGAGAGACGCCTGAAGAAGAGAGAGATGCCTGTAGGAGGGAGAGACGCCTGAAGGAGAGAGGATAGGTACACATGCAGGTACACATGCTGGAGGTACACGTATACATGCAGGAGTACACATGCAGTAGGTACACATGCTGGAGGTACACGCACACATGCAGGAGTACACATGCTGGATGTACACATGCAGTACACATGCAGGAGGCAAACATGCAGGAGAGAGAGACATCTGAAGGAGGAAGATACATGCAGGAGAGAGAGCTGAAGGAGGGAGAGAGACTCCTGAAGGACAGAGTGGAGTTCTCCCCCAATTTATTTTCGTTTCCCTAACCTAAGAGGCCACTATGGGGTTTACCAAAGGGCCTGAAATAGAAGGAGCAGAGCTCCTTACTCGGCAGGAGCCGAGGGGGGAATGGTTCTTCAACAGCTTCGCGATCTTTTATAATCCTCTATTCTGGCTGAGTTGCCAGATAGCGCAATGTGTCCCATGTAATCGTGTAACACATATATAACGGCTGTTATTCCAAATGTACTTGTATATATAATAAACTACTGAATCATATAAAATACCACAATATATATTTATATGGTTATACAAGATTCAACCGTATAAAATAACACAAGCGCCTCTTTCATTACGCTTTAATAGAATTAACAAAGTTACCCTATTTCGTTAGACAGAAAACGAATTTTATAAGGTTACCCAACTAATTATCCACCATTCAATAAATAATAGCAAACGTGAATAAAGAGTTCCAATTCAATGGGTAACTATATCGACATAAGCTTATTATTGTAACGTTTTGCTCCCAATATAAATTTTCCTAAATAACAGTAAAACCAATTAATTGAAACTTCATTTAAATACAGCTTCATTAAACTTGAAGATGAACGAAACAAATAACATAGTTATCCATAATTCAGCCCTCACGAATAACGAAACGAAATGATCATTTACGATACAATTCGAAATACGATAATTTACGATACAATTCCACCAAACGAGATGAAAACTTATGAAGCATATAGCCTCATTCCTGCGACGAAAAAAATGAAAAATGACGTAAAATAAAGAAATTATTCATTTGGATTTGCCCAAGCCACTATAGCGGGGTCGAATCGTGTCTCTAGGACACGATTCGAACGAAAAAGGTCTCTAGGGACCTTTTTCAGGTCGAGGGATTATCCTTCTACAAGCTATTCGAGCAGAAATCACCACTGACTCCAGATATTAATTTTATCATTGTTATTACTTCTACAAATATTTACGCATTTTAAAATATAATTTGAAGCCAATTAAATTCTGCTTATTAAATAACTTTTTTAGACACTTGATTTTTTATAAATATTTAAGTCACGAATAACAGTGGGAAAAACGTACACACAATATATATATATATATATATATATATATATATGCTACACACAGACCGTGCATGGAACTCTTCTGGGATAATTAAATCCACTATAGTCCGAGTAAGTAATGACAAATACCGCCTCGGTGGTGTAGTGGTTAGCGTCGCGGACTACGAATCCATCGGCCCAGGGTTCGAGACCCGACGGCAGCCGGCGCGCAGCAAAACCCAGCTGTTCCACACAATAAAGAAAGTGGTTGGTAGATAAATGGGTACCCTAGGAGGCCTAGTGGTCAAGACGCTGGGCTAATGATGGGAATATATCCGAAAAACATCGTAATGCACGATTTTTTCTATGTAGCAATAATAATTAACTCTTTCAAATACGTGATTTAAAATAACAGGACCATTTTACCCGAGGCAGTAGTATATCCGAAAAACATCGTAATGCACGATTTTTTCTATGTAGCAATAATAATTAACTCTTTCAAATACGTGATTTAAAATAACAGGACCATTTTACCCGAGGCAGTAGTATATCCGAAAAACATCGTAATGCACGATTTTTTCTATGTAGCAATAATAATTAACTCTTTCAAATACGTGATTTAAAATAACAGGACCATTTTACCCGAGGCAGTAGTATATCCGAAAAACATCGTAATGCACGATTTTTTCTATGTAGCAATAATAATTAACTCTTTCAAATACGTGATTTAAAATAACAGGACATTTACCCGAGGCAGTAGTATATCCGAAAAACATCGTATAACCTAATTTGCAACTATAGTTTACCTTGACTTTCATATGCTTCTATCCTGTTTTATTAATAAAGATTTTTAACTTTTAATAACGTATGAATAAAGATTTTTAACATTTAATTTTATTTTAGTATTTATTCATGCCACGCCGCCTTAGACCACAGCTTAACGTTGAAACCGAATGTTCTTTTTAAAATATAATTAGGATATAATTTCTTTATTATAAAATAAGTTAACAATTATGTTAACAAACAATACTAATAATTTGTAAGTATATAATATAAGGGACTACCATAGAAATGTAAGTGCCTATAATTCGATTTTATATATATGTTACTCGTCCGGTCTCGTTATAGCGGATTGGTACACGTCATAGCTCCACCCAGCTACATCGGCAGCCAATCACGACGAACATCTGGTCTTTTGGGCGGAGCTTGGCGAATGTGCATATAAAAGGGGATATTTTCAGTTGGGAGTAACAGTAGCTATTTTCGCATCAGTGAATAATCAACCATGGACCTGTACGTCTCCCCAGACTTGTATGAAGAACGTGATACTGCAGCATTAACCACAATTAGCCTTTTCAATGCTGCTGATTGTGGCGAACTATTTTCGACGCAAACCGTAGAAGATATTTGCAGTGACGCTCCTTACAATCCGACGCAAGGGACTACCATAGAAATGTAAGTGTCCATAATTAGAATTTTATATATATACGGAGAGTTGTAGTATTTCGTCAAATAGATACTAGTCAAAAATGTCAATCAATGTTATTTCCCCATCATGCTAAAATCGAAATTGGTAATCGAACCAAAGATATCTTCACATAATGGAGATCTGTCTGTCTGTCTGTCTGTATATGTTTTCCTTTAAGGTCCGATGAGGATTTGACACGAGTTATACAATCTTTTGAAGGGAATACGGATGATATACTGATCAGTCAGCAGTGTCACACATCCTCCACCATGGACCTGTACGTCTCCCCAGACTTGTATGAAGAACGTGATACTGCAGCATTAACCACAATTAGTCTTTTCAATGCTGCTGATTGTGGCGAACTATTTTCGACGCAAACCGTAGAAGATATTTGCAGTGACGCTCCTTACAATCCGACGCAAGGGACTACCATAGAAATGTAAGTGTCCATAATTCGATTTTATATATATACGGAGAGTTGTAGTATTTCGTCAAATAGATACTCGCCAAAAATGTCAATCAATGTTATTTCCCCATTATGCTAAAATCGAAATTTTTATGGCGTTCACTCCTCGAACCAAAGATATCTTCACATAATGGGGATCTGTCTGTCTGTATACTCTGTATATGTTTTCCTTTAAGGTCCGATGAGGATTTGACACGAGTTATACAATCTTTTGAAGGGAATACGGATGATATACTAATCAGTCAACAATGTCAAATAATGTAAGTGTTTTTCGATCTTTTTGGGATAAGAAGACGCAATATATTTTCATAAATTTATTAAATGAAAGAAATCAGTACAATAAACGAATATACAAATATACGAACAAAAACATTATAATATACAACGAGTACGTACAATTGGAAAACGGTTTTTTATCTGTCTGCATACCATTTCATCGTTTCGGTGAGTGTGACACGGGTCAAATAAATTTAAAAAATTTATAAATTCTTTATCATTTGACATATGCATGAGAAATGAGACACAGTACATTCCGCAAACATTAGTAAAATATCCCTGCATACGAAATGGGTTCCATACAACTTCGGGAATATGTAACTGAGCGAGAAATTTTACAATAATAGGGTCACTCCAGGGTTGAGTACCGAGTGAATCAAAATAGTACAGGCGCTGTCTATTTTTAAAATAGACAGCGATCCAGTGAATCCCTTCATTACCGATGATGTCTGTGTTCACAATAAGACTACCGCATTCTCGCGTACTTGGCAAACTCAATGTTTCATTCTTCGCAAACACGCCGATAAATTTGGAACGTGTGACTCGCTCCATTACTTTCTGAAGTGTATTAGCATCCATTTTAAAAGTCAGTGATAACGCTTCTAAATCTATCTACTTCTATTAGGGCTTGCGATTCGAGATATACTAGTACACTAATAGGAGCGTCTATAGGCTTGGCGAATTCCAGCCGCACTGAGATGTTACCGCTCTGCTGTGGTGTTAAATGGGTATTTACGCTAGCAGATAAGTCAGGTGTAATGTCAAACGGATAAAGGTTAAATTGATCAATGAATTCTTCCTGCGTTACCCCATTACCAAGCTCATCACAATCACCTGCAATATGGGTCAGATTACTATAGGCTCTGGCACAAAGAGGTAACACAGCGTCTGATGAATAGTCCGTACCCATTGTTCCACCCAAAGCAGTGCCATTAACGTATAGAGTTATATTTTTAAGTCCGAAATTCTCGAATTTAAAGGCACTCTTTTTATATTTTCCATTCACCGAAGCGTGGTCCTGCATGCCGATTAATATCCTTTTAGGAAGATTTCCCAGGGCAATGTTTTCTATCTGCTTCGATGCCAACCCTGCAGGAACCGTATATAGTTTGATCTGCACTCTGTTAATAGGATATTTCACTGTAGCGTTTAGTAAATTTTTCTCAATTTCTAGTTGTTTTGGTGAACTTAATTTCACTCGCCGTACGCGGAGGTATGTGTCCATAATGTGAACCACAACGGACTTTGCGCCCTCTTCTTGATTCGCATCCAGATTTAAGCAGATCTCAGGACTCGTGCGGGTGAGCTTTATTTTCATATCCACCCCGTTCACAAGCAACTTCTCCTGGAAAGTGAAATCTGTGTGCAACCGTCCAAAACACTCGTATATTTTCTTTTTAGAATTTTTAAATTTGTCCTTTATACTATTTTCATCTTTAGTTTGATAATATCCCTCCGCACTTAAAAAGGTAGCCTTCGCTTCTTTGGAAAAGTTGAGGACATTTTCCAAATAGGCTCGTAGATGATAGTACCCCGTGCCTGCCGATATGTTGGTCTGATTTAAATATACGTCACACTGGTTGAATATGGCGTGCAGAAAGTTTGTTTCAGGGTATACAGCATATTTGTCATCGCAGGCCGTTCCATCAGAATGGGCTATACGTAGCTTAGCGTACATGTGCACACAGCTTGGATCAAAAAAGTAAGGACCTGAGCTGGGTATCACGAATTCTATAGGTGCACTCGGGGAACTAATTGTGTTTAAAGGGTTAATTGTAATAAAGTCACTGTGCTCAATAGAAACTTGGGTTGGCGGGAGCTCAAAAAAGGACAGCTCCGACTTACAGCATTGTGAACTACATGGGTGGATGAAGCGTGCCATGGCGAAATAGTGACTCCTCTCTCGACAAGTGGTAAACAAACTATGATTCATGAGATCAATATCCTTAGCTTATATCAGTCAAAAAAGTGGTCAACCATAGGTTTCATTCGCTTACAGCATTTCTTTTTTGATAGCCTTTTACGTTTAATACCACGTGACCCTCTTCTTCCCGCCACCACGCATTTTTCTCTTTGCATCTTTGATGATTTCGTTCCGTGTACGCTTTAAATGTTTTTTTAGGGCTTCTTTAGGTTTAGCCCCGGCCAATATGTCTTCTGCAGTGTTAAGGCCTGATTGTAGCGCTTTCCTTCCAAGGTATCTGGCACCCCTCTTCAGCAAAGGAACAGCCGTACGTAGTATGGATGAAAAAATGGATCCAAGTCCACTACCGCGCTGGTATCGCATCCCTCGATAGACGGTGAAAGGCTTTCTATCCATTATAACTCAGTGCGTCGAAAGTGTAGCTTCACTGTTAAGCTCCCGTTACCGAATGGGAAGTTTTCGCCCTCAATCGTTCTTATATATATTGTGATATTGGTTATTAAATTAGTTGCGACATTCACATAATGGGGTCTGTCATATGTAATACTCAAACTCCTTCCTCTATGGTTGGGGATGTGAGCAATGCGCAGCAGGCGTGCCTGGGTATCCCCAACAAACTGGTGCTCCACTATATTACTGTAAATATAGCACATGTCTGGGGACCTTTCAGCCAATTTCTCCATCTTCAATTGATACATTAATCTGGACAAGTTATACTGTGTCTCGTGAAATGTGTCTCTTTGGAAGGCTGCGCTATATCGGCCGTTGGTTAGAATTTTGAACTTTCTATGTTCTTTAAGACATCTGTTAGTCTTTGATTTTAGGATTAGTGTATGTGCAGGGTTGTTTACGATTTCATATACTAAATCATTCGTAAGGTTTGAGTTTCTTAAACTTACGTTTAAGCCTCTCACAACATCCTCGGCCGAACCATATTGACCCGGCCCTAGTCTTACTTCTGTACTGTAATACCGTGCAATCTTAGTCCAAGCGATGCGCATAGTTTCATCCATAGCTACCCCAGCTTTTTCACACTCGTCAATGTCTCTAAGAATCGTAAAAACGGTTTCTTCATGTTCAATATTTAAAAAGACGGTGTCCAGCTGAATTTCGCATATCCCCACCTCATACGAATCACGACCCAATTCAATGTGCCCATGGAGTTCTGTTACAAAGTTGGCTAGCGTGTTGTTAGGGTGTACAGACAGGGACGAGGAGGACGGGAGTGTGACGTAGAAATGGTTAGGAGCCATGTTGCATACTATTTAAGCTTCATTATTGCATCAGCTTTTATATAGGTGTTGAAGCTTTCTGGGTACCCTAGCCATTTCACCAGGTACATTTTTCTCCTTCCTGAACCTTTGCTTCCTAAAATTTTCTCAATTTTAAACACATTTTTTTCTAAATTAAACGCAACTTTCTGCAATTCCTCGCGGTAAAAGCCTCCTGAGATTTCTTCCCCATTCAAATCTTCAATGTAATACATCATTATCACACCTTTAGGTCTCACAGCCCTAACTTTAAAAATCTCGCGTGTCCATCCTTGCTCAAAACCCTTTGCGAATTTATTCCCCGAACGCGACAGCCTTACATAATCATTGATTTTGAAGCGCACAGAGTGTGGTGTGGTGGTGGTGGTGGTGGTCCATCTCTTCTCGGGAGCGTACCTCTTTCTAAAACTTCGTTAGGTGTTGCCCCAATCGTGCGATGGTGTGAGCGGTTGTAGGATGATGCCAATGGTTCCAGAATGTCTAGAAATCTGTATGTGTTTTTATGTGTAAAATAACGGTGCATGCGTTCCTTTATGGTGCGCTGAACTCTTTCAGCTAAAGAAGCCTTATGTATAGAATTGGTTGTGTAATAGCTGATATTAAACTCTGTCAACATATTCTGAAAAGCACGGCCTATAAACTCCTTCCCCATATCCGTACAAAAATAGCCAGGAACCCTGTTTTCTTTTAACATTAGCGTTTTGGTGGCTTTAGCAACTGTTTCAGGTGATTTATTTTTCAGAGGAACTAGCCACAGATATCTAGAAAACACGTCTATTATGAATAGAATGTAGCGGTAACCATCGTTATACACAGAATATCTTTGCTGTCTGTTAAATCTGATTGCCAAATAGAATCAATCGAGGAAGCCGTTGTCTTGCTGTTTTAAACTTTTTCTCACAGGCTTATGAAGCGTATAAGCGTCCTGCTCCCTCAAAAATTATTTCAACATCTTTTTTTCCTACTCCGTAAACGTGCAGTCTATCTACGCCGCCGTAAGAGGATGGGGCAGAAATGTCATAATAACGTTTAGTTAATACGTTAGCCATTTGCGTATTTTAGAGGCACGTGGGTAGGTTGTTTAACCTCTTCTGCTCCTCTTCAAAGGTGTGTTACCGCAGGGGGTGACGGCGCCTTCATTGGTCACAGGCGTTGCGTGTTCCAAGTCTTTTAACCTGTTCAGATTTCCTATCAACGTTTTAGGGACATTTATTTGTTGTACTCTTGCTTTTAATATGCTTCCATCCTGATGTGATGGCCTATCCACATTCTCACCAGATCATGGACAATGTCTACGATATTCGATCCTGTACCTTTGATCCTTCCACAATGATCTCCCCTGTATCGGTCCATGTATGGCGGGATCCTCATTCAATAGATTATAAAGGACTTAAGCCTTTATCTCAATGTAAGTGGGAGGGTATTTTTAATACATGTTCGATAGTGTGTGGCTAATCTTTTTGGTTGATCAGTTGTATCGTCGGGTACAGGTCTATGTCGCCATCGTCCCCGTGCTGTGCCTAATAACCACAGATCTCCGTAGGGCTCTTATAATTTTCGTACTCGTGAAGAAATTTCTGCAGAGCTTCTTGGTATAAGATTCTTTTCTCTCGGTGTTTTTTCACTGTTTAATAGGGCTAACAATTCGCTTTCCATTCTTTTAAGTCTGCTTTTACGGGGATCTAGATCCGTGTCTTTGCAGTGAAGCGTACACCTCGTGGGGAATCACTACCACTTTCTTCATTATATTAATCTAGTCAGTAAAAGGGCCCAAAACTGAAAATAAGATGGGAGAAATGACCCTCCTGTTTGCACAATAACTCGTTTTTTTCTTCGCTACAGTTGACTTTTACGAGCGAGTGTACGTATTATGTTCTTGTAGCGGCGTAGGCGAGCCTTCTGATGGGTTTTCATTGATACATTGCAATTTATAACGTTAAGACAGATTTCACAGATGCATTTAAAAAGTCGGTCGATATTTTTTAATAAACATCTGCTGCATTGCCCGGGCAGTCGATGATAGATTTTTATTAATTCATGGTATTTCTTTAGTCTCTTTGTCATTCTGGAATATACACCGTTTCAGGCTCGTTTGGAAATATATTCGTTCGCAGAAGCACTCTAACGTGTTTCGCGGATGAAGGTCGCAAAGCAATATCCGTAACGCGTGCTTGTAGCTTTTTATAAACTTCCAAAAACTCCTTACGCTGATTCGGGAACATTTGATTGGCTAATACCCCAATTTGTGATACATCTCTACGTTGCGCGAATAAGACTAGATTTGCGTATTTAACGACACATCGCGCATGTATCTATTTTTGAAAATAGATTCTGATTGATGAAGAACACGCTTATGTTAAGATGGTGGGAGTATACTGTAAATGTCTCGGCAAACGTTTTATCCATCTCCAACTAGAGATCGTCAATTACAATGATTGTATGTTCAGTTCCCTTTAGCGAATTAACGTCATATACACCTTTGTGGAACAAAATATCATCTTGGTACTCGTTGAACACTGATTGATACGTCGAATAGCACCATATAACTTTATGCACAAATTTCGAGAACATCTCGCCCTTTTCTTTAATGATTTTAAGCATAAACACAGTTTTACCACATCCTGTAGGTCCAGAGATAATACATGTGGATGGGCTCGTGAATCTAAATTTTTCTACAGAGTCCATTTCTAACACGTCACACTCCTAAGTGGTCATTTACAAAATATTACAAATTTTGAGTGCTGATCCTTTATTTCTTCTCCCACAGAACCGACGATGAGGTAGAGCACCCTATCATTACGGATGACGATGACAGTGTAGTTGTGATCTCCCCCCTGAACCTTCACCAGCGATACAGGTTGCACGTCCAAAGCGGAGGTATGAGAACCCCACATCAGGTATAAAGCGGCCGAAATACGTACCTGTTGCAGCAGACCCCCAACCCTCAACCTCTTACGCAACAACCTCCCAGCAGCAGCAGCACCTAATATACCCCCTTATTCCGCCCCCCAGTTCTGTTAAGTCTACAATAATAGATCCCCAACCCTCCTACGCAACAGGGCCCCCATCAGCAGCACTAATATACCCCCTAATTCCGCCCCCCGTTCTGTTGAGGATGTTATTACGTTCGAGTTAGTGCGCGCCGCAGCCCCCACCCCCGCCTTTGACTAAAATCGGTATAGAGTCAGGGTAGACCCTAGAGCCCTGTATAGCAATGGAATTGAGCGCGGGATACGCAGGGTAGTAGAGCGTATTATAGAGTTTGCTCTTCAGAATCGCGACGAGCGTGAGGTCAGGACGAGTCTGTCCTTTGGGTTCGGGTCAGATGACGGTGATGTAGACGATTATTGGGTGATAGTACCGTTCAGACGTTTGGCTGCTGAAGATGTAGAATATATATTAGGGCGTATAATGCAAGCGTCCAAAGTAGTATAGCCTTCAATATGGACAACTTCACGGTAAATATTGACCGTGTATTCCGTGTTGCGGGTCATAGTGCCATACCGTACACTCTTACTTCAATTCTCCAACTATTTACCGAAGGCATATAAACGTCGATCGTGGTTGTGGCTTTATAGCAGTACTCTTAGCACGTATGTTTACTGTACAAAATACACGGACTCAAAAAATTTGGCTGCCTACGATCGTTGAGCGTGCCCGTAAACTAGCTGTAGACTGTGAACTTGAATTTGACTGTAATATGGGTCCTGAAGAGCTGAGAAAGGTAGAACAGGAAATGAATGTGCGCGATAGTTATATTTGGTTTGGATGATCGCCGCCGGACTGTGTATGTTTTTAAAAGCTGTGTGAGAGATCGTACAAGGCCCCTACTTATTTTAGGATTGTCAGGAACAACGTATCTCCCATCCGTAATATAAGGGGGCTTTACGCGAGTTATGACAAAAGTCGAAAATATGGGAGACATCATGATTTGTGTAAGGGGTGCCTCGAGTTTGCGGATGATATAGTGAGACATTGTAAAGAATGTCACATGGTATGTGAGCAGTGTAAAAGCACCAAATGTGAAAGCCGTGTAGTTGAGAAGAGAGACTGTGATGTGTGTAGACGCACATTTTTCAATAATAGCTGCTTTGATCTCCATAAATCAATTGGTACGTGCAGGGAAAATGAGAATCTGTGAATGTGGTATGTTTTCACACAATGGATAATTGGGGAAAATTTAAGCACAAGTGCGACGTAATTCACTGTCCTACATGCCAGGAGGAATATAAGGCGGATGAGTAAAGCATGTGTGTTATATGAAAGATGCTAAGCCTAAAAATAACCCTTGTATAACTGTGTATACGATATAGAAACATATACGAACGCTGAAACCAAGAGTAATTCCACATTTACTTGTGAGCCAGACCATCTGTGATGAGTGTATGGGTATCGAATGTGACGAGTGCCCCAAATGCGGTAAACGGACAAACGTTTTTAAAACGAATGTCGGCGATAGTCCTGTGAAACTATTTGTGTCCTATATTGTCAAGTTAGCCGACAAGTTCAAAAAAATGACTGTGTATATTCTTGCCCATAACGGGCAAAGTTTGACACGCAGTTCCTTTATAAGGAGTTGCTTGAACACGAATCCTCTGAGATATTTACAGGTGATCCATTGAAAAGAGGCAACAAATTAATACAGATGCAGATAAGAGGCAATGTACAATTTAAAGATACTTTATTATTCACACCTTGTAAATTAGCAAAGCTACCCAAGGTGATGGGAGTAGCAGCTGAAGTTTCCAAAGGATACTTCCCATACACTTTCCTCACCAGCGAGACTTTAAACTACGTAGGCCCACCACCCCCAAACATTATTTTGACTGCATGAATGAACGTGAAGACTTTGATCGATACTACGACAGTTTTAATGAAAGTAACCCTTATAATATAGCTGAATGTGAGCGTTATTGCGTGAATGATGTGCGCGTGCTTAGAGTATGTTTCCAGGCCTTTAGAAGTATGTACATAGCCCGTTTCAAATGCGATCCACTGCAAGTCGCAACCACCATCGCATCATTATGTTTTACGGTGTTTAAGAATAACTTCATGCCTAAAGACACCTTAGCCATTATTCACCGAAACAACCCCCGCAGTTACGGACACAAGGCTATTTACTGGCTCATACACCTGCAGCAACAAACAGGTGTATACATAAAGCACGCCCGCAACACGGGTGAAGTACCCATTAAGATTAATGGACGTGTTTTTTGGGTTGATGGGTTAAGTGAAAACCGTGTCACTGGTGTGAAGACTGTGTACTCCTTTAACGGTTGCTGGTGGCATGGATGCCCCGTCCTGAGTGCGGAGTCACCGGAGATATCAACGGTAGGTCTCCTGCCGACTGTCTTGCATCGACCCGCACCCGCGATCAACTTATAGGATCACAGTTCACTCACAAAGTCTTGTGGGAGCATGAATATGATGCACGGATGGAGACAGACGATGTATACCGTGAGGAAATAAAAACGATCAAGCGTTCAATGGTGCTGGATCCTCTCAAATGTGGTGATAGCTTGTTTGGAGGACGTACAAATCCTTTCAGACTATACTTCCCACCTACGGAGGGCGTGAAGCTCCATTACTACGATTTCTGTTCTTTATACCCATACGTGATGAAGAGCAATCCGTACCCCGTGGGCGCTCCTGAGAAACTGGTGGGGCCTAGCCTACCATCCATCAATGAATTTTCAAAAAATTTGAATGATCATTACTTTGGGCTCTCTTTCGTAGACGTACTCCCCCACGCAATTTATGGATGCCGATCTTACCTGTCGTTATCGACGACAAGCTCATGTTTCCCCTGTGCGTGAAGTGCGCGGAAGAGGATAACGGCGAATGTAACCATATACCCCACCAGCGTAAGATCAGAGGCGTATATACAAGTCCGTGAGCTGGCCCTAGCCGTACGCCATGGTTATAGAATACTGAAGATACACGAGGTGTGGAGGTTTCAGAAGCTCCCCAACCTTTTCACACCATATATAAACGCCTTTTTGAAGGATAAGGTTGAAGCATCAGGGTATCCGCGAGGAGTTGATACCGAAGATGAAAAGTCTGCCTATATTCAACGTTACCGCGACCGCGAAGGTATACAACTTGATCGTGTCCAAATTGTAAAGAATCCTGGCAAGCGCTTTAGTGCAAAATTGTGTCTAAACAGTCTATGGGGAAAATTTGCGCAGAATACCGGCAGAGGGAACATTCATTTGGCACAAAGTTATAGCGATGTCTGGGATTATGCCAATGCCCCCGATAAAGAGGTCATGGAGATCGTGAATGTAGGTAATACTTACGTAATAAAGTACAACAACACTGAATTTGCCACAGATACCTCAAGGGTTACAAACATACCTGTGGCCAGCTTCACAACAGCCTACGCCCGTATAAAACTTTGGGGTCTATTGCATTCTCTTGGGCGGAGAGTATTGTATGCCGATACAGATAGCGTGATATTCACAGAGAGGGAGAGTGATTACATGCCCGCTATTGGGGAGTTCCTCGGCGAGCTCACTGATGAGATGAAGGATGAGTATGGGGACGCGCATACGCCGACTCTTTTATCTCAACAGGACCTAAGACTTATGGGGTACGGGTCAGGGTAGGGGATGAAATGAAATATATCGTGAAGGCAAAGGGTATTACGCTCAACCATGCGAATCGGGAGGTTGTTAACTTTCAGTCGTTGAAGGATCTAGTATGTTTGGAACCTCACCAACTAATTGTAGGCACCCACAATTTTCGGGCGCAGAAGCTGGGAGGCGTGAAGGAACTTAGGGGTACGATGGTGTGCCGTAACACCTATAGGAAACGTTACCAGTTACCTGGCACCTATGATACCGTACCCTTTGGATACCAATGATGCTTCTAACTCACACGTCTTGTATATAATCGTATCTATTTGTAAATATATATATATATAACTTGAATATCTCGAATCGTATTTGTAAATATATGAATATCTCAATAAATCAAATAGCGTTTCACTTTCTCCTTTGTGTGTGTGTGTGTGTGTGTGTGTGTGTGTGTGTGTGTGTGTGTAGGTGAAAGTTCTAAGCTCCGCCCACTGCGTGAGTCATGCTACTATCTGGGAGTCCCTGCGTGGTCAGTCGACCGCAGTAAGCCCGAGAGATCAGACGTGTATTCAGATCAGACGTATATTGAAATGGCTACCTTTAATATTGCATGCACAACGTTTATGAAATGGTATTCAGTAAAGTGTGAGGATGTGGTGGATACCGAAAAACTTCCTATTCCCCCTCCTATGCCTCTTTTAAAGCCACATTGGATTGTGCGAAGTTCCAAGATGTACAAATACTCTACGGATGTTCTGGTGAGACTGTTGAAGGCTTTCGTTGCACAGACGATGTGCTGAAGTATGCTGCAGGGCTAAACTTTATAAAGTCTCACATACACCGTGAAGTAAAAGAAACAACGCGTGCAGAAGAGAAGCAGCAGGTATGGATAATGAGCCTTGTGGATGGGTGGTGTGACAAGCGGTATTACGTCATGCTACACATGTCGATTACTCATACCCTACGTCTGAAAATGTGAATCTCGTGATCATGGACAATCTTAGGTGTTTTTATCACTATATTAACGTATATCATGATGAGGTTCATAGTGAGGTTGTGGCTAATGCCATGCGTGAGTTTTTAACAGATTTTAGAGACGAGTATCGTTTGATGGGTAGAAAGGAAAAATATGAGCATATGTTCCTCTCAAATAGTGCGCCGGAGTGTGGAGATGATTAGCGCCTAGTTCTTATCCAAAGTGCGTAGGCTGGTAGTGACGAAACGGAAAAACAAATATGTGCAACAATTCGAGTCGTACGAACATGCCCATTCACGTATCATCGAGTCAGCCGCCCGTCGAACCGTTCCTGCCTGTGCCTCACACGGCTCATAGTTATCTCAGAGCTTGAACCGAGTAGACGTGCGCTCCTCGAATACGATGGAACTTCCTTTGAGCAGCATTCTCAACGCCTCGTACGATGTGTCCGTGACGAAATCGTTGCGCGTGTTCAGGCGTAATTCCGGTACCATTAGCTATGTACTGGAAACGGAATGTAGACCGACAAACAAACGGGTTTATTTAAGTATCGAGGAGATGAATAGAATCTTTGTGATAGTTGATAAGTGGTGTGAAGATCGTTATAAAATACCTGCTAACGTAGGTACAAGAAGAGAGCAGATTAGTGACGCCCCTCATACGCCGTTGTATGTACGTTGTGTATAAATAACGATCGGCCGTGCATTGATATAAGGCTGATGTGGAAGAATGCTTCTGATAATAACGCTCTTATTCCTACGCGAAACCGTTTCATCCTCGACAGAATGTTTGAAATCGTCGGATTCCGTAAACTGAAACCTATATTAGACGCGCGTGTTACGGATATGCTTTATTTTGATACAGTTCTTGAATACGCATACACTGCTCTGTTCGATGGGTTTACCGAGTGTAGGACTGGTGAGAATGGTCTAGTGCTGGATGTTTATTTAAAAAGTTTAGACTCTTTGAAATACCATGAACTTTGGTACAAAGCAATTGATCGGTACAAGGCTGAGCTCACCTACACCGTTCACCCTGAAGAACTATTTCTTTATATAACGCGCAGTTGCCGTAACGATTTAGAAGATTATTTTCAATTGCCGTTATGTTGAGTGAAGAGTTCACGATTGAAAAGCTCGAGTCGGTAGAAATAAACCCTCGATTGGAAAAGCATTCTTATAAACTTGCGTTTAATAATGTAGCTAACGATGAACTCTTTGTGCGTGCTTTTGATTGTATTCTAGACGTATTTAAAGATGACTTGCCAACCGGTTGTAAAGTGGGGACAAAAATAGTACTGAACGATATGAAAGCCATTCATATCGAATACAGGTTTCCCTATACTTTAAGCGGTGAAATATTATTAAGCCGCATAGACTGCGTAATGCAGAGCAATAATGATGTAATTGTAAACTCGATTAAGACCGATTTTAGTATTTTGAAAAAAAAGTGAATTGTATATATATTTTGATTATATGTTATGTACATATTGAAATGTATATGAAATGTATATGAAATGTACATTTATTTTATATATAATTATGTGTATATATTTCTGTTATACGCATATTCCTCAAATGTATATGAAATGTATATTTTATTTTATATATATATATATATATACATCCATAATTGTGTGTATATATTTCTGTTATACGCATATTCCTCAAATGTATATTTATTTTCTATATATTTATAATAAAAAGAATGATGCAATGTTGTTTATTGTTATATATGAAATGTATATTTTATTTTATATATATATATATATCCATAATTGTGTGTATATATTTCTGTTATACGCATATTCCTCAAATGTATATTTATATATATATTTATAATAAAAAGAATGATGCAATGTTGTTTATTGTTATATATGAAATGTATATTTTATTTTATATATATATATATATATCCATAATTGTGTGTATATATTTCTGTTATACGCATATTCCTCAAATGTATATTTATTTTCTATATATTTATAATAAAAAGAATGATGCAATGTTGTTTATTGTTATGCCTTCTACTACCGGTATTCTGTATACAACAGGTATCTGGCAATATTTAAGCCTTCTAAGCCAATATCTGGCAATATTTAAGCCTTCTAAGTCAACTGGCTGATTAGGAGTCTATAATAGTGTATACAATGGTATCTGGCAACTCTGTCTTCGGAATACATGGAGCTATCTGGCAACTCAGCCAACTGGCTGATTAGGCGTATATAATAATAATGTATGCAATAATACTGCTAAAAAGAGGTATCTGACAACCAGCCAACTGGCTGATTAGGAGTCTATAATAATAATGTATGCAATAATACTGCTAAAAAGAGGTATCTGACAACCAGCCAACTGGCTGATTAGGAGTCTATAATAGTGTATACAATGGAATACATGGCGCTATCTGGCAACTCAGCCAACTGGCTGATTAGGCGTATATAATAATAATGTATGCAATAATACTGCTAAAAAGAGGTATCTGACAACCAGCCAACTGGCTGATTAGGAGTCTATAAATAATGTATACAATGGTATCGCGGTATCTGGCAACTCAGCCATTTACGCCAACTGGCTGATTAGGAGCCTATAAAACAACGCCAGCCCGGCTGGAAGTCTTAATGTGCACTTGGCTCCTGCCAGGTGAACACCTCTCCTCCTTTCTCTCCTCCTCCTTCTTTCTCTTGGGGGATAACGCCGCCTCCAAGTTTTCCCCCCACCCCCTTTGCAACAACCCCCCTTCCCCCTTTGCAACATCCGCCTTTGCAACAACCCCCCCCCCTTTGCAACATTACATAATAACCTGCAACATTCCTGCACTCTCCCCTTTGCAACAACCCCCACCCCCTTTGCAACATTACATAATAACCTGCAACATTCCTGCACTCTCCCCTTTTGCAACATTACATAATAACCTGCAACATTCCTGCACTCTCCCATTTTTCGGCTATACTACTGGCACGTAACAAAATTACAAAATTCAACTTGTGAAATATGTGCATCAATCAACCACTGCAAGCATCTAGTACGAAATTCGAAATCTGAATGAACTCAATAACGAATCTAAAAAAGCAACGCGAGGTTTTGGAATCGTGTAAAAACGTTCTTGAACGTTTTCAATACGTATTTATACGATTTCAAATGTTTAAGGCGAGAGTTCTGGATGATAATTTCCCTTTTCAGAAAAACGGACACATCATATAACGTCAATAACATAATATTATAACAAATGATAAATTATGACATACACTAATGACACCCCTCAAAGATATACTGCGTGTGTAAGTTATGTATGAAGATAAATCATTATTTCTACTCACATTGGCCACAAAATCCTACAAAAAACAATCTTTGTTAACTTGACATTTGCTGATTGCTCCCACAATAAAGACAATAGGCAGTTCTTCAATACCCAAAACCCGGTATCGATAATCACGATATCGGTATCGTGTCTCTTGTCCAATACCGGTATAAATACCGGTTTTTCAATACCGGCTTTCATCACTAGTGTAGACTCGTACTGCAACAGAACCAGTCAGATTTCGACAAGAGTAATATAAGTCTGAATAAGGACTAACATTTAACATTTGCTTATATTAAAATGGTTTCTGATATAGTGAATGTGTTTCAAGTTGAAAGTAGAACCATGCACGCAAGTTTGGGTTAAATTTATACATTTTCCTCCAGTTTTCGACCATTTGCTGCCTCGACTCTTTTTCATTTCGATAAAATGGTATTATTACTTCGTTTTCAAACTATTTTATAATCTACATTGCAGAATACTTTTGTACAACGAATATATTTTTATTACAAAATGCAAACATATAATATATATATATATATATCCTTGATTAACTTGGTTTTGCTTCTGCCCGGATTGTTCATTCTGACATAGGTCAAGCTGGTTGCTCCACCTTAAACCTACAGTTTAACGTGGAATCCGAACCACGACCCACTACGGGTGGTCAGAAATTACAAAGTCCTCATCCGGACTCGATCTCACCACCTCCCGAGCAACAGTCCAGAGTCTTAACTACTAGGCTACCCAGGGTACCCATTTAACTACCAACCAATTTTTATTGTATGGAAGGATAAACAGCTGGGTGCTGCGCGCCGACTGCCGCCATTGGGAATCGAACCCGGGGCCGGTAGATTCGTAGTCAGCAATACTAACTACTATACCACCAAGGCGGTGGTATATAAAAAAAAAATATATATATATTATATATATATATATATATATATTAGGATACCCCAAAAAAAAGCCAAAACATAACCTTCGGCGGGGGAGACTGGGATGGGGGAGTGTATAACTAAAACCTTTCTTGGTTCTTCCTTAATGTGTATTATACTAAATTTGGTGTAGATTACCCTAGCTGGTTAGGTATGTATAAACGAACAGACATCATCATCATAATCTCATATTATATATATGTATGTATGTGTGTGTGTGTGTGTGTACACAGAGCGTCCCATAAGGGACTGCTAACATCAAGACCTTGTCTGTCACCTAAATCGTGATGAGAGCCATATGCAAAACCAAAAGATAAGCGTATTAAAAGATTTTAAATATTTTAATTTACATTTACATATTGTTTCGTCTGTTTTCAGTTTTGTCTCTCTTCAAAGCGAAATACTATCGCTCTGCAATTTTAAATCTCTATTCACAGACCTGTCTTGTGCTATCCTCAAACAAAATCCAAGAAAGATAAAAGTTCAAAAGAGTGACTTCCATTCCATTAGCTTTGGAGGGCAGAAATACCTTAAAACTGGTTTTTCGTTATCAGTCCTGTTTGAAATACCTGCAGTGAAGAAAAAGTCGCCATAGACTTCTCGTTTTTTAATTAATTACTTTATGTTGGGCCTTTTTCCTATTTATAAATTTAACGTATCTATCTATCTATCTATCTATCTATCTATATATATATATATATATATATATATATATATATATATATATAACTGCAATGACCGCGCAGTATATAAATGAATAGAAACGACATAAGTGTTAAGGAACGTTATCTCTCCTCCTCGTGTGCAGAAACGTTCCTTAACACTTATGTCGTTTCTATTCATATATATATATATATATATATATATATATATATTAGAATTCCTACATATCATAATGACATACGCGAATTGGATCGATCCGGAATTAACTCCGATTTAATATTATTCCAGTCGAACGAGTCAAGTTTGGATTTAATTACGGTTAGTATGAGTCAATTAATTCCGGTTCGATTTAATTATGTTCTGTCTATCTCCGCACCCCCTATATAATATAACCTATAACCTAGACAATAGTTTCGTTTGCACGATTTCTTTAGTTCTTATGCAACATCTCAAGTTCAGACGTATCTAAAATGTGAAATGGGTATAAATAATAATAATAGTTACGCACAAATTTCTACGATTGCTATGACGCAATATATGATACATTTGTAACGTTTCCATGGCAACTAATTTAGATGTTTGTTAATATCATCAGGCTTCATATTCTGTATTTTCAAGCAAATTAAATCGGATCCGAAGGAATTTTTATAATTATGTTAGGAATAATAAAGTAGCTTTGCAGAATATTGGTCCACTCACAGGCGAGAACAACAAACAAATTTAGGATGACTTACAAATGATTGAAATTTAAAATAAATTTTTCTATTCCTTGTTTATTAACAACAATGTGAACAACATTCCCATTCCCGAAATCATGTTCAATAATGATCATTTAAAGTTCCCCTATTTTACCATAGGTAAAATTAATCCTAATAAAACTCCAGGTCCAGTTAAGCTCTACCGTAGGGTAATTAAAGAAGTCAATTGCTTAATAGTCTCTCCTCTTACATATATATTTAATAATAATAAATCTTTACAGTCTGGAGAAGTTCCGTTCGATTGGAAACTTGTAAACATTACGCCAGTATTTCAAAAAAGGGGACAAATCGCTTCCCCTAAATTATCGTCCCATTAGTCTGATTTCAGTAGTTGGTAAGCTTATGGAGACGATCGTTCATGACAAAATAGAAATGAAACACTGAGAAATGAATAAATTTATCAAAGATTCTGAACATGGCTTTCGACGTAATCGTTCTTGTCTTACTTAATTTGCTTGACTTTTTAATGATATTGTGAATATATATGACGAGAGTCAAACAATAGATATTATATACAATTTTTATACACGTATTTCGATTTTCAAAAGACGTTAGATAAAGTGCCCCATAGAAGATTATTAGATGAACTTCAGTCTCACTTAATTGATGGTAATGTTCTGAAATGGTTAAAAAAAAATTGGCTTAGGGGACGTAAACAAAGAGTGATCATTAATAGCAAAGCGTCTAACTGGAGAAGTGCAATTAGCGGGATGCCTCAGGGATCAGTTCTGGAACCATTTCTTTTTATTAATTATATCAGTGACATTGACAAAGAAATTTAGAGTATAAATTTCAAAATTTACGGTGATACCAAACTGGGTAGACGAGCAAAATCATCAGCGGTGGAACGATTGAATATTCAAGAAGATATCAAGAAGTTACTCGAGTTGGGGGGAAATTTGGCAAATAAACTTTAATATAGAAAATGCAAAACGTAAAATATCGGTAGAAAATATGATAAAGAAAGGTATTTTATGCGTGAGAAGATACTAACGAGTGTTAAGGAAGAGAAAGATTTAGGTATTATTGGTGCCGACACTCTTAAACCGAGTAAGCAATGTATCGAAGCGGTTAGAAAAGCAAATAGAATCTTAAGATTTATTAATAAATCATTTGAATTTAAGTTCGGAAAAAACAATTCTCACATTATATAATTCCTTAGTACGTCCCCCGCCTGGAATAATGTGTTCAGTTATGGTCCCCATACTTTAACGCAGGACATAGAATGGAGACAGTGCAGCGACGGGCTACAAAGATGATTCCCAGACTTTGAAACAAATCATACCTTGCCAGTTTAGAAACGTTAAAATTATTCTCTCTCGTGAAAAAGCGGATTTGAAATTTAATCCAGGTGTTTAAAATAGTTGAAAACTTCGATAACGTCATCGCCAAAAAATATTTCACCTTCAGAAACACAGATAGAACTCGCGGTAACGTTCTGAAATTAACGGGTAAACATTTTAATTCTAATGAAGCTAAACATTTTCTTCAGTCGTATAGTTAATTTGTGGAATAGATTACCAGCCAGCGCAGTTCAAAGTAATTCGGTCGAGTCCTCTAAAATGAATTTGGATGCTTATCTAGCCTTAAATCCCCAGTTAGAAGCATTTGTTAAAGCATAAAAGTATTGTAGAATTTTCAATCAGATCCTCTCCTCTTTACTTTAAAATTTTCACTTATCTTTACATTCCCATCCTTCTTTCAACCGCCATTCCTTGCTTTATTTTAAAAGTTTCGATTGTTTTAAATTTTTTTCTACCCTTTAACCTTCTTCAACTAAAAATACAGCCTCGTAGGGACCAGCCGGTCTGTTGCTGTTTGATATCCTCTGTATTCCTTCGTATATATATATATATATATATATATATATATATATATATATATGATGCAAATCCACAGAGAAAGTGAACAGCGATTCCAAGGTCTTTCGTGTATTTGCAGTACACCTCTTCAGGGAATGAAAGGAGATGGCAAGATGCAGAATATTTCTACATCTGTACAGCATAAACAAAATAGTTAGAAGGGATTAGCGATAAATTAACAATTACCGATTGAAGGAACAAGTGTATTTTAACAAGATATGATCTATTTTATTATAAGTTTCGCAGTTGTTAATAAAATTATTTACAAAACGCATAAATGCATATTCTAGAATGTTCCTTTCAGTTATGTTCATTTTTCACTAGAATTTTAGAACTTTCCCATTTAACACTATGATTATGTCTGTCCATATAGTTAAACAATGCATTAGAATTACTATTAAAAACTACTTTAATTACAGTCGTTCTAAGTAAGGTCGGAAGATGTTTAAAATTCAAATGGTAAGAGAGGCTAAGGATATTTTTAGGATCAACGCCTTGTGAACTACACAATTTTTCGCTTTGTTTCCAGAAGGATGTTTAATCGTGAAATTCATCTCGTGTATCCGATCTTTTAATCCCCTTCAAAGTCTTGCTGATTTGCAACCCAGAGCACGGATGGAACCAGAACCTAAAAGTGACCCGATTTCTGGCTGAGGGTCTTGGCGCTTAGCAGAGTTCAGAGGCAGCGCTCCTGACTGTGGCTCAGGAGGCAAAGCCGCCGAAAATTCCTGGGTTTTATGCATTTCAGTATTTTTTGGCATATATAGGACTAAAAACACCCATTGCAGTATGTTACCTCATTTAATGCATATATTAATACATTTAATACATACATACATAGATGTGAATATAAGCTTATATACAGTATATATATATATATATATATATGTGTGTGTGTGTGTGTGTTACCTATATATATACTGTATATTATATATATATATATATATATATATATATATATATACATTTTAACTGCAAACAACACACAGTATAATTAATGTAAAGAATTACGCTTGTGTAGAAGAGCGTCCGCACAAGATGAGGAGAAAAAACGAACAAATGAAAAATGAGGCACCTCCCAGGAATCGAACCCGGGATCATCCAATTGCCGGTCGGACACGCTAACCACTACACCAAGGTCCCGGATTAGTCAGAAGTAGTAATTCTCCTACATACGAGCGGAATCGAATGCCCTGAGGGGTTCGATTCCTGGGAGGTGCCTCATTTTCATTTGTTCGTTCTTTCTCCTCATCTTGTGCGGCCGCTCTTCTACACAAGCGTCGTTCTTTACACACACACACACACACACACACACACACACACACATACACACACACACACATATATATATATATATATATATAATATATATATATATATAATATATATATATATTGTAGACAATTGAAATTGCTGTTTTTGTTTAGAAAATGAATGTTGATGTGTTTTGTTTTTGTCTAAGGTTAATTTACAATGTCTTTAGACTTTCATTTAATGTTATAAAGCGGCTAAAAGACGCAACAAATATCTTCTTTCATTACAAGGTCGCTTCCATCGATGTTTATTTAAGCAAACCTGAAAGTTACATATTTCATATATACAGTATATATATAACTTTATTTTAATTTTTATTTTAAATTGGGCGCCCGCTAAAGTTTATTGTATGACGTCACACATATGTGTATTTTTTATTTATTTATTTTCTTATCAGCCTCCCCAATTACCGACCACTGCCCCTTATCTTACTACCTAATCTTATCACCCCAACACCACTTTGAGAGATTAAAATTTTGCTTTATTCCCTTCTTTTCCCCTTCCCCCTTTCCCTTTTTCCCTCACTCGACACTGGCAGTAGTAGCCTCACACCATCTGCATTTATGCACCTATACTACTAAACGTCATATATATATATATATTATATATATATATATATATATATATATATAGAGGGGCAGGATATCAGCGGCTTGTTATAAGTCTATATACAAGTATATACTCAAGAATTTGTGGGTTTATGAAGTTATCTGTGTGTGTGTGTGTGTGTGTGTGTGTGTGTGTGTGTGTGTGTGTGTGATGCAAACCCACAGAGAAAGTGAAAAGCGATTCCAAGGTCTTTCGTGTATTTGCAGTACACCTCTTCAGGGAATGAAAGGAGATGGCAAGATGCAGAATATTTCTACATCTGTACAGCATAAACAAAATAGTTAGAAGGGATTAGCGATAAATTAACAATTACCGATTGAAGGAACAAGTGTATTTTAACAAGATATGATCTATTTTATTATAAGTTTCGCAGTTGTTAATAAAATTATTTACAAAACGCATAAATGCATATTCTAGAATGTTCCTTTCAGTTATGTTCATTTTTCACTAGAATTTTAGAACTTTCCCATTTAACACTATGATTATGTCTGTCCATATACAGGGGTTAGACAAAATAATATGAACACCTTGATAAATGGCGTTTTTTATTTTTAATATGGAGTTAGTCCTCCTTTAGCGGCAATAACAGCTGCAATGCGTCGGGGAATTGATTCATACAGCTTTTGGACAGTGGCTAGAGGAATCCTGAGCCATTCTTCGAGCAAACCCTGCTCCAGTTCCTGCAAAGACGCCGGCGGTGGGAATCGGCTTCTGACCTGCTGCTCCAACTGACACCACAGATGCTCGATAATGTTAAGATCCGGGGATTGTGGAGGCCAATCCAAGCGTTCTACTTCACTAACATGCTCTTCAAACCAGTTTTTTAACGACCCCAGCGGTGTGGGTTGGTGCATTATCATCCTGGAAGACGGCGCCGCCATTGGGAAACAGCGTTTGGACCATGGGATGGACCTGGTCAGCCAATATTGACAGATAGACCTGGGCGTTAACCCTACCATGCAGTACTACACCTGGGCCAAGAGTATTCCACGATATTGCTGCCCAAACCATCACAGATTCGCCTCCATGCTTAACGGTTGGAGTCAGGCAGTCGGGGTCATAAGCATCTTTAGGCTGTCTCCAGACGTAAACTCGACCGGAACATGGAAATAGCGTAAAGGAGGATTCGTCGGAGTAGACTACATTCTTCCGCCGGTCCATCGACCAATTCTTATGGTCATTACACCATTTTCTGCGCCGCTCAATGTTGATGTGCGAAAGGAAGGGTTTGGCAATTGCAGCCCTCCCATGGTATCCAGCTCCATGGAGCTCGCGACGTACAGTTCTGGTCGATACCGGGCTTGCAAGATGCTGGTTAAGCTCTGCAGTCACTTTTGGAGCTGTGGTCTTATGGTTCTTTGTCACAATGCGCTTTAGCACCCGGCGGTCTCGATCACACAGCTTCTTCTTGCGTCCACTATTGCATTTGTCGGTGCTTGTCTTTCCATGGTTTTGGTATGCAGACATGACCATAGAGACAGTTCCTCTGGATACATTGAACATCTGAGCGGTTTTCGTCACCGATGCACCAGCCATCCGCGCTCCGACAATTTGCCCTCTTTGGAAGTCTGACAGGTCTTTCATAACTGCTAATTCATAATTCACTCATATCTGTAAAAACAACGTGAGGGTTATAACATGACGTATACACTCTCTGTTACGCATTTAAATAGGTTTGCCAGTCATTTGGCCGTTTACTTTGTGTCTGAGCAGTCCGTAAAGATAACCGGTGAAATCGGCGGGTGTTCATATTATTTTGTCTAACCCCTGTAGTTAAACAATGCATTAGAATTACTATTAAAAACTACTTTAATTACAGTCGTTCTAAGTAAGGTCGGAAGATGTTTAAAATTCAGATGGTAAGAGAGGCTAAGGATATTTTTAGGATCAACGCCTTGTGAACTACACAATTTTTCGCTTTGTTTCCAGAAGGATGTTTAATCGTGAAATTCATCTCGTGTATCCGATCTTTTAATCCCCTTCAAAGTCTTGCTGATTTGCAACCCAGAGCACGGATGGAACCAGAACCTAAAAGTGACCGGATTTCTGGCTGAGGGTCTTGGCGCTTAACAGAGTTCAGAGGCAGCGCTCCTGACTGTGGCTCAGGAGGCAAAGCCGCCGAAAATTCCTGGGTTTTATGCATTTCAGTATTTTTTGGCATATATAGGACTAAAAACACCCATTGCAGTATGTTACCTCATTTAATGCATATATTAATACATTTAATACATACATACATAGATGTGAATATAAGTATATACAGTATATATATATATATATATATATATGTGTGTGTGTGTGTGTGTGTGTGTTACCTATATATATATATATATATATATATATATATATATATATATATATATATATATTTTAACTGCAAACAACACACAGTATAATTAATGTAAAGAATTACGCTTGTGTAGAAGAGCGTCCGCACAAGATGAGGAGAAAAAACGAACAAATGAAAAATGAGGCACCTCCCAGGAATCGAACCCGGGATCATCCAATTGCCGGTCGGACACGCTAACCACTACACCAAGGTCCCGGATTAGTCAGAAGTAGTAATTCTCCTACATACGAGCGGAATCGAATGCCCTGAGGGGTTCGATTCCTGGGAGGTGCCTCATTTTCATTTGTTCGTTCTTTCTCCTCATCTTGTGCAGCCCTCTTCTACACAAGCGTCGTTCTTTACACACACACACACACACACACACACACACACACACACATATATATATATAATATATATATATATATATATATATATATATATATATAATATATATATATTGTAGACAATTGAAATTGCTGTTTTTGTTTAGAAAATGAATGTTGATGTGTTTTGCTTTTGTCTAAGGTTAATTTACAATGTCTTTAGACTTTCATTTAATGTTATAAGCGGCTAAAAGACGCAACAAATATCTTCTTTCATTACAAGGTCGCTTCCCATCGATGTTTATTTAAGCAAACCTGAAAGTTACATATTTTATATATACAGTATATATATAACTTTATTTTAATTTTTATTTTAAATTGGGCGCCCGCTAAAGTTTATTGTATGACGTCACACATATGTGTATTTTTATTTATTTATTTTCTTATCAGCCTCCCCAATTACCCCCACTGCCCCTTATCTTACTACCTAATCTTATCACCCAACACCACTTTGAGAGATTAAAATTTTGCTTTATTCCCTTCTTTTCCCCTTCCCCCTTTCCCTTTTTCCCTCACTCGACACTGGCAGTAGTATCTTCACACCATCTGCATTTATGCACCTATACTACTAAACATCATATATATATAATATATATATATATATATATATATATATATTATATATAATATATATATATATATATATATATATATATATAATATATGAGGGGCAGGATATGAGCGGCTTGTTATAAGTCTATATACAAGTATATACTCAAGAATTTGTGGGTTTATGAAGTTATCTGTGTGTGTGTGTGTGTGTGTATGTGTGTATGTGTGTGTGCGTTTGTGATTTTTGGGTGCCCTGTATATATAATGCAAACATATATTATTATGAAATGTATTAAATTAAAATAAAAAATGAATTCGTCTCTATTTTTGGACAACCCTGATCTGCTTATATAAATATTTCCTTCCTGTACCCGAGAACATCCATCTTAGGATTTTAGAGGATTGTAAGTTGTCAGGTTAATTCCTGGAATAAAGGAACTCCTTTTCGTTCCGTCTCCCTTAATTAATCCCACAAGCTTCCTAATGTTGAACAGACGTAAAAACTTATATTATACGTACATATAATTATCATGTTTGCATTTTGCTTTAAATATAAGATACTTTAGTCTAATGAAATATTTTGTATTCCATACATAATTTCATTGTATGAGTATATATACACACAATATATTAAAATGTGTGTATTATATATATATATATATATATATATATATATATATATATATATATATATATATTATATATATAGCTGCGTTCCTATAATGTCAATAGTTATTGTTTAGTTGGTTCTTATTCTTTATTTTGTTAAAGTTACTCGTTAAAATTCTATATTATAACCGCGTACTATACAGTATGTCCCACAAAAAAGTACACCCAACTTTAGATTGTACTAACTCCTCCAAAAATTGAGATATTTTGGATCTGTTTGTTTGATTTAATATAGCAAATTATTCTTTGTTAACGTTCAAATTTATTCATGTTTAAAACGAATTAGTGTTTAAGCATCTGCTTTTAACTGAAGGGTACAAAAAAATAGATTGCGCAAAATTGGTCAATGAAAAAATAATGTGTGTGCTATCGATGTAATGAAAAGACAAATACATAATAATAGATACTTTAACATAATTTTAATAAGATACAAAGCAGATTTTTCTTATTCCTTATTACAAAAGTTATGCTTAGTTTCGTTTTCTTTCAACATGACCGCCATTCCTATCGATACAAATCTGGAGTCGAGCTCTCATCTTTCCCATCACTCTTTGATAAGATCTGGATTGTCTTTTAACAAGTTCATTTCAGCTGTGATGCGAGTCCTCAAATCATCTAAATTGATAGGTTGTGATGCAAATACTCTATTTTTCAAATGACCCCATAAAAAGTAATCACACGGGATCAAGTCAGGGCTTCTGGGAGGCCATTCAATGTCATGGCCTGTAGCAATTACTCTTTGGTGGAAGACTTCCTGCAAGCGTTCCTTCACAATAGCTCTGGGTGCAAGACGGTGGGTGCAAGACGGAGCTCCTGCTCACAGGAGAGTTGTTGTGAAGGAACCACTTGCGGTTAATGATACAAATTAGTGTTAATAATGATAAAATGCGAGATACAATCATAAATAATTAAGGGAAATATACGAAATATATAAGATATATACGACCCGACATTGCAGACGAAATAAATGAAAGGTAAAAACTTGGCCAAAGATGTAGTGATGAAAGAATGGTTTGTGAAAAAGAAATAGCAATAGTAATTTGAGATGTTCTCAATGCAGGGGGCTAAGCGAAGTCTGATTGACGAAAGATGCTTTTTCTGAACTCTGCTTGTTGGTCTTCTAACGTTCTTTGGGAGGAGCCTTTGGCGGGTTTACGAAGGAAGTGGTTGATGACTCTGGTGTGTATTTCTCTGATCCGAAGTTCCATCTCTGGTCCCTTTTCCAATAAACAGTCATCGCTACCAATTTGCACTGACGTGCAAAACTTTTGCTATATATTTTTGTTATTTGTCGACACAAGGTTTTCCTTAAGCTATAAACTTCCAGTGACCCATACTTAAACCTTCGGAAGACCTTTCTTAATTACTGTTGGTACGACTGCTCTCTCTCTCTCTCTCTCTCTCTCTCTCTCTCTCTCTCTCTCTATATATATATATATTATATATATATATAGCATTGCCTAGTTTGTAATTATTAAGATTTCAGAGTTGGTTGAAAAATCCGTATGTAATACTTTGAATCATTATTAAATTTTCGTCTCGGATTGGACTCCATTGCGGATATCAGGTAAAGTCCAAGCTTTTGAGATTTAAATCGTTGTAAAAGAATTGCAATCATTGAGAACAAGGAATAATTGAAAATTCGGTGGACGAAGAAATCCAAAGACCATAAAGGCTGAATTTTCAATTATTCCTTGTTCTCAATGACTGCAATTCTTTTACAACCATTTAAATCTCAAAAGCTTGGACTTTCCCTGATATCCGCAATGGAGTCCAATCCGAGACGAAAAATGTAGTAATGATTCAAATTATTACATACGGATTTTTCAACCAACTCTGAAATCTTCATAATTACAAACTATGTAATGCGCCTCGGTGGTGTAGTGGTTAGCGTCGCTGACTACGAATCCATCGGCCCCGGGTTCGAAACCCGGTGACGGCAGCCGGCGCGCAAGCAAAACCCAGCTGTTCATCCTTCCACACAATAAAGAAAGTAGTTGGTAGATAAATGGGTGCCCTAGGTGGCATAGTGGTTAAGACGCTGGGCTTCTGGTGGGGCGTGGTTCGGATTCCACGTTAAACTGTAGGTCTAAGGTAGAGTGGAAAGCTTGACCTTCGTCAGAATGAACAATTCGGGCGGAAGCTAATGAAAGATTAAGGCAATGCTTATTTTTAGATACAACTTTCACCATATTTTAATGATAGCGAATAAAAGGTATCCGGAACTTTCTTCAGATATCAAAGCGTCTTTCTCTTGAAAATTTTTGAAAACTACGACTACCTCGCTAAATGGGAACCGTAGTATAGTAAACAACTAACATTAATTTAAGTAAAGCTTATGTTGCTCCCATATCATAATGAGACAAATTTAGCGGTAGATTTTTTAAAGTAAATATTTTTTTATGCAGGAAAGAGGGTTCAAGGGCGAATGCCCGCAAAAGCGCCCCCCCCCCTCATAGAAGAAGTAGAGAGCCAGAATCAAGGTCCGGGATTTTGGAGATGCCTAGACACTCTGCGTTTGAAAGATTGGAGGTCATAGACAGGGGAAAGATGGATTGAGGAAGATTGTTCCAGAGTTCACCTACTTAGTAGATGAAAGATTGAAAATATCGATTAATCCTTGCGTTAGAAAGTTGGACAGAAAAGGAATGTGAAAGTGTGGAGAAAGTCTGGTGCTGCGTGTTTTCCTTAAAAGAAGAGGTATGCAGTTAGAGAGTCTAGAAGAGCATTTACAACTTAAGCTGAATGTAAAATATAATACTGAAAATAAAGAGCTTACAGAACATTTCAGGCCTTTTAAAAAGAACAAAAATACATTTTTAGTTGACTTTTCAAACACTATCAGTCGCAATGATGCAGATTGATTTCGGTTCTCTCCTTCTCCTTCTATTGTGAGATGGGTGGGGTGGGGTATTTTTGCGAACGCTCGACCTTGGCCCCTCCTTCCTGCACAAAAATAAAGAAAGAAATCTGAAATATAGAAACAAGAGAAAGGAAAAAAAATCACTTAAATTTTGTTCTAAATATGCTTCAATAAAATAATGTCTCTCTTCTGTTGTTTTTCAAGGAGAAGAATTTAAAATTGCTCTTCTTTAAAGAATGCTTTAAAGAATAGTTGAGAATGTCAGGATTCACTTTCTTAGAGAATGCTTTTATGCTCGTCCATCTGAACTTCAATTCTGCATCTCGTTTTGCTTCAGTATGAGAGCCATGAGTGACATTTGTCAAAAGAATGATTTTACACGAGAGATAAGCGAGAGTCCGTAAGACTTTCTTTTATATCAAAAATAAATCCAAGAATGCGACGCTCTGTCAAAAACTACATTTTATGTTAGTTTGGGGATACCTTTAATTCCTTTTAAGCATTGTGCTGTAACCTGACATACAGTAACTTATATATAATATTTTAAATTAAGTATATCTATATTTGTTTTTGCAAAAATAACATTTAAGAACTTATAATAATAAACATTTTTGCTAAACTTAATTGAAAAACCATTCCTCAATATCATATTTTGTACAGTTCTCTATTTCGATGCCAAAATATAGTTCATGATTCGAGTAAATTTTCTATATTTCGTTTAATATAGTTAGGATGGTATTTTCTTTATATTTTAATGGTGTATGAATACGTCACATTTCGTATACAATTCAGTTAAATCAGAATTCTTTAAACATATAATAACATAATAAAATAATTATCTTTAATTGTCTCGTTAAGAATGGTGGTGCGTGGATGTTCTCTATTTCTCTTGTTACATCCACGGACGAGATAACTTAATATATTCTAAGCTATTTATGGACAAGTAATTGTTCAGTATGAAACTTGGCACCAATGAAGTAATGTTAAAGCAAACACGAGCTTAAACTGAAGATAAGTCATTCATTCATTTCTTTTTAGCAACAGAACGGAACAAATTTCTAACATGGAAGTTAGAAACAGACTGACGCTTCATCTTTTATTGTATGCACCAGTTTCAACTCCACACTCATATACAGTAGAGTTGTTGTTGTCAATAAAGTTTACATGTTGAAAACCCTCAATTTAGAGTTAGTGAACTGTCCGATATAGACGGTTAAGGAGGAGATTTGCGTATTGTGTTAGTGTGGGGTTGCATGAATGCAAATGGTGTGGGTCACTTGCATTTGTAAATAGAACTGTCAATAGTCACGTTTATCAAGAGATCTTAGAATACTTCATGCTGGAGTCTGCACAACAACCGTATGGAGACGAAACATTTTTTTTCAACATGACCTGACTCCAGCTCATGCGACTCGTGCAACATCTGCGTGGTTTAATGATCATGAAATTGGAGTACTACCATGGCCAGCTAATTCTTCCGATCTTAATCCGATGAAAATCTTTGGAATATTGCTAAGCAGAAGGTCCAAAAGAGTAAACCAGGAACACTTAGTGAACTGAAGAGGAGTTTGATAACAACCTAGCAATCAATGACAACAGAAGAACGCAAGAGGCTTGTCGACTCGATGCCACATCGATTGGAGGCCGAAATCAGGGCAAAGGGCGGACCAACTAAATACTAAGACTCAGAGTTGAAAAGTCCTTGATAAAGGTTTAACACATTGGCAGTGCTCAGTAAACATAATGAATTCATTCTATTTTTATGGGGGATCTTTTCTGTTTCATGTACTGTTTCCGATTTTATTGAAAATAAGATATTTAATGTAGATTTTTACGCTGATTTAAAAATGTACGTCTTGTTTTGGAGAAATGAGCGGTTCAAAAGTTAGGTTAGGTTAGGTTAACTGAATGCCCGGTTAGGTCAACTGAATATCCGGTTAGGTCAACTGTATGCCTTTGACGATTGGTTAGGTTAAGTTGTGATATTTTCGTTAAAACTAACGAAAATATCACGATTTAACCTAACCAATCATCAAGGGCGTACAGTTGACCTAACCGGGCATTCAGTTAACCTAACCTAACAGAAAAATAACGGTCGAAATCTATTCGCACAAATACTTAGTGACATAAGCCAATATTACTAAAGAATAAAATAACTCTTGTATTAGTTTTCAGTTGTAGTGTTATAGTTTTTGACCTAATACAAAATTACAATAACAAATATAACTTTTGAACCGCTCATTTCTCCAAAAAAGAAGACTTACATTTTTTAAATCAGCGTAAAAATCTACATTAAATATCTTATTTTCAACAAAATTGGAAACAGTACATGAAACGGAAAAGATCCTTTTTATGTAACACCTGACAAGATAGTCTAATATTTTGGTATGTTGCTACGCATTAACTTTTCATTATTTAATAAGGTTTTTGCTATATTTTAATTATTGTTTCAAAACTGTCAAACAGAGGTGTTTTTTTATCATAATGATGTAAGAAATATTCTATATAAAGGTGTATAACTTAAAGGTATTATCATGGTCATGAGCGCATTTGAGAGAGTATTCTATTTTTCTGGTTTGGAGTTATATAATGCTATTATCTCTGTCATTTTCACCAATTAATACAATTTATTTTCTTAAAGTTTCGTCAGGCATTTTAAATTTTTCAATACAGTATATCTCTCTCTCTCTCTCTCTCTCTCTCTTTCACACAACACACACACACACACACACACACACACACACACATATATATATATATATTGGGAGAGAGAGAGAGAGAGATAGAGAGACTATAAAACTGTAGATTGGTGTTATAACATAGAAAGTGAACAAATTATACAACACAGAGGAGGCTCATTCCCTCCAAGCGTGGGACCAATTCCCAAGGAAACTGAGATATGCTCAAAATTGCACTTGAAATTATTTTTTCCACCTGAGTAACATGCTCAGAACTTACGCTTGAGAGGGGGACGAACCCTTCTCTGTGTTAAATAATTTATTTAACCAGTTTCAGCCCTGCGTGACCATGTAGTCGTATGCAATTTCCTTTATTTTGAAACTAAATGAAAAAATATGGATCACTTTAACATATTGTTTCCCAAAGCATTCGGGAAACAATATGTTAAAGTGATCCCTCCTGGGAAGCAATATGTTAAAGTGATTAACACTGAGAAGCAATATGTTAAAAAGAGAAAGGTTGGTTGGTCACTTTGTGTGACCATATAGCGCAACAATTCTAATAAATTTACTTTCAATCTAATATTTTAACATGTTATGATTTACTTTTTATGCCTTTACTTTATTAAAGCGAACATTTTGGATCACCTGAAGATCCGTCACCCCAGCCTTTTTTAGTTAGCTTTATAAGGCTAACTAAAGAAAATATCACGACCTAACCTAACCAATCGTCAAGGGCGTACAGTTGACCTAACGATTGGTTAGGTTAAGTCGTGATATTTTCGTTAGTTAGCCTTATAAAGCTAACTCAAAAAGTCTAGGGTGACGGATCTTCAGGTGATCCAACATTTTTTATCGTACTCCTTATCCTAAATATTGGGAAGCAATATGTTAAAGTGATTAACACTGGGAAGCAATATGTTAAAGTGATATACACTGGGAAGCAATATGTTAAAGTGATATACACTGGGAAGCAATATGTTAAAGAGAGGTTCCTCGGAAGCAATATGTTAAAGAGAGGTTCCTGGGAAGCAATATGTTAAAGTGATCCCTAGGATCTTTAGGAGACATTTTTTAAATGAATCCATCAAATAAAACGTTAAAACTAATGAAAATATTACGACTTAACCAATCGTCAATATATATATATATATATATAATATATATATATATATATATATATTATATATATTATATATATATATATATATATATACAGGGTCTGTCAAAAAAAACTAAGCCAATTTGAAATCTCTATAAAATGCACAATTTGATAGAGATTTCAAATTTTTTTACACTAAATAAATAAAAGGCTCATAAATAATCTGTGATAATTTTATAACTTTATTTTAAATATTTTAGGAGTTATGCAGTTATTTCTACAGATTGCGAAAATTTCAGTTTTTCTCATTATGTAATATCTTCTTTTTTCTCTTTTTCAGAATTTGTTTAGATTTAAAATTTTTCGTGAATACCTCTAAATATGCCATTCTCACATGAAGATAAAATAATTATAAAGCATTATAGAGTTGAAAAAGGTTATAGTGCAAGGAAATTACTTTCTGAATTCGATTATAAAGGATGGACTAGATCAGGTTTAGATTACTTATTGAGAACTATCGATGAAACAGGAAGCATTGAAAGGAAGGTTGGTAGTGGGCGACCAAAATCAGTTAGAGTAGATGAAAATATTCAGAAAGTGGAGGAACGTATTCTTAGTCAAGAGGATCGACCTGGTAGCCACATGACACCTGCTCAAATATCAAAAGAACTAGAAATATCAGAATCAAACGTAAGAAGGTTTATTAAATCTGATCTGCAATTTAAACCATTTAAAAGAGTGCATGGACAAAGATTGTCAGAAGTAAACTGTCAGAAAAGAGTTGAGAAATCCAAACGTATTTTACGTATAATAACTGAAGATAAACTTTCCAAGACATTTTTTACGGATGAAAAACGTTTTACGGTAGAGCCACCAAGAAACTCCCAGAATAACCGGGTTTATTCTGATGTTGCGAAGAAAAATGAAATCCAGGATGAAAGACTGTACGCAACAAGGAGTCACTTTTCTTCTAGCGTCATGGTTTCTGTTGGAGTGTCCAAGTTGGGAAAAACTTCAATATTTTTTATTGAGCCAGGAGTGAAAATTAATGCTCAATGTTATTCAAATATCCTGCTTGAGAAAATGCTTTCAGAAATGAGAAACTTGGCTAGTCAAGGTTACTTTATTTTCAACAAGATGGTGCAACATCACATACTGCCAAAACAACCATCGAATATTTGAAAAAGAATGTGCCTGAATTTCTGGAACCGAATAATTGGTCACCTAACAGCAGTGGTGTAGTGCTAAATAAAGAAGTGAGGGAACGCATTTTGAAAGTGTTACTCAGATGCGGGGGGGACAATGGCGAGCGCGGCGAGCCCATACAGCTGGGGGTCCGGGGGCACTGTAAGCCCCCCGGGAAATCTTTTGAAATCTGACCAATTTCAGGGATATTTTGAGGTCATATGCACTGGATATTAGGATATATTCCAAGGTTGAAGATGCAGTATTTCCAGTGTCATTAGATATACGACATCCAGTACGATCAATAAAAATAGCTAACAACTGGAATGATTAACTAAAAAAAAGTTAACAACTGGTACGCCGTGGTGACTGTTTCACCAGATCTTTATAGGTTAGCATTGCCTCAGTCGAAGCTAAAAGAAATGAAGCAATTAATGATTCTTTCTCATATTTCTTCTAGGGGTGGGAATTAAAATTTCATGACGTTAGAGATTTGTAAGTTCGGATTTATTTGAAATAGTGAGGGAACGCCGTTCCGTCTACCAAAAAAAGTAAGGGAACGCCGTTCCCACGCGTTTCCACAGCACTACACCACTGCCTAACAGCCCTGACCTAAACCCTGTAGACTACGGAATATGGGAAAACTTGGCAGAGAGAGTGTATAGGAACAGAATAAGGGATGTCAATCATTTGCGTGAGTTGATTATCGCAAAATGGGCAGAGCTCTCCCAAGAGCAAATAAATCGAGCAATAGACGAATTCAGACCAAGATTAAAAAAAGTGATAGAAATGCAAGGGAATCGTATTGAACAGTTCTTTTAATTTTATTAAACTAAAAATTATCTGCAGTATATCGTAAAAAATTTTTTTTTCATGTTAAGTAGGAGAATCTCACTTTTTAGTTAATTATTAATAAAATTAACAATTCTGAAGATATCGTCATAAAAATTTAAATGATAATAGGTGATTACCTATACTTTATTGTGTAAAAACTTCAACTTAATTAGATGAATCGTTTTGTTTTAATAAAGGTTTGAATTTGGCTTAGTTTTTTGACAGACCCTGTATATATATATATATATATATATATATATATATATATATATATATATATATATATATATATGTATATATATATATATATATATATATTGACGATTGGTTAGGTTAAGTCGTAATATTTTCGTTAGTTTTAACGTTTTATTTGATTAGGTATACGCGGACAAAGTTGGGAATGTAAACTACACTAGGATAATATAGGGGAACGTAAACTACACTAGGCACCACAGGGGCACGTAAACTACACTTGCTCCAAACATTCTTTCCCAATCCACTCCCCCCCCCTCAAAATAAAAAAGAATTGCTTCTCAATAGCCCCCCCCCCCCAAAGATTAGATTTGACTCGCAAAGAGGTCCCAAAAATATAGCTTCCCTCACCAGTTATCTGCAAAGCAGATAGGATCCAGCTTTGGGACAGGATCTAGGGTTTAAAGCAGCCTAGCCCAGCTACATTTAGAACCTCAATATAAGCAAAAGACTCGCTGCCTTCACGTCAGATTTGGGACCTCTTTGCGAGTGACCCCGCGTCGGGCTAGCATCATGAAAAAGAAAAACTATGGTATTTGTCATTTACCATTACTTATTCGGACTATAGTGGATTTAATTATCCTAGAAGAGTTCCTTGTTCCATGCACGGTCTGTGTGTATCATAAAAAACCTCAGGGAACCATGCTGAGTTCATTCCCATATATATATATATATATTGCAGTTATTTGCATATATATATATATATAAATTATATACTGTAATTAAACTTGATAAATAATCGTTAAACCACAGTATCACCCCGCATAAGAAAAGAAACACGCCAAAAGTCGTCCTTGCATCAGCGAGGTCTCGACGTTCACATCATAAACACGCGAACTGGGAAGGATATACCCACCATTTGATTTAAAAGTAATTGCTGTAGGACATTAAAGCTAATAAAAATGCGAATTACAAATTTTAAATATAAACTGTGTAAAATTCTGACGCCGAAAAAGGTCCAAATAACAACAAGGTAACGAAATGCGATGAAAAATGGCTAATAAATAAGCTTAAAAGATACATTAAACAGCCCCGAATTCCATAAAGAAAAAGCTTAAGACAGTTCTCATTCTCGCCTTAATTAAAGGTAAAACCAACGATACAAAACCGAATGAACGTCACCTAAACTTTGACAATATATAAAATCACTAATTCTATATAAAAATTTCATATATATATGAATACAGTATAACTATATAACAGTATAACTGTTTCAATCGTAAACACATTCATATCACCCGAGGCTTGATTTACACAAACTGGACCAAGAACTCATAGCCTCTGCGATTCCAAAACTTCCTTTTCACCATATATTTAATTTGTTTCTGTGAAATATTAACATATTTAGTGGTACTCCTCATACGTTTTTATAAAAAGGCCACGAAACTAATTCAAAAGCTAAGCAAAATAATAATTTAAGAAATTGTAGTGTGGTTACAACCTTTGTAAGTTTTTTCCACCAAACATTCAAACATTTTTTAATTCAGTCTAATTTTATTTCCTAACTAGGCCTAAACTATGCTATTTGTTAGGGCCTAACTGAAATATATATAATTCGACATAACGTTTAGCCTATACAAAACCTTTAAATAAATGCTAATAAATTTGTGAGAAACCCTATGGGCTTATCAAAGTGGAAACATATAGATAGATAGATAGATAGATAGATAGATAGATAGATAAAAATAGGGTGTCACGATGTGACTGAGAAGCAGGATTGAACTTTCAATGAACTTTAATTTCCGCTTTGAATATTTCATTAAGTTTGGGAATAACGCCTAAACTTCATTTGGACTTATTGTTGCTCAACATTCACCGAAATTCAACCAACGACTTTTTTTTTTAACATGTTGTTAACTCCTTAGACTGGAAATGGTAAGGGATCACTAAGTTAAAAAGAAAAGCAAAATGAAGATGGAGGTCGGGATGGTCGTAGGGGTGCTTCGGTGGAAGTAGGGGTGTATGTCTAAGAGAATAAGTGGAAGTACAACTAAAAAATCTGTACTAAAAATAGATACAATTAAAAGAAAAAAATAAGGAAAATATAATATCCAACGAAACTGCACTAATTTCTAAAAAAACCAGCACGACACTTCCTTAACAGGAACTTCACACACACACACACACACACACACACACACACACACACACACACACACACACACACACTAATAAAATAATAATCTGTACATAATTATCCCGAAAATTTAACTACATCACCCGTAAAAAAGGGCATCAGATTCACACCAATACGGTAACTGAATAAACCTCAGGAAATACAGTAGTTAACCATTTAAAAGGCGGTGTGCTATTTTATGAAAAAATTGTATTTTTTCCTAACCTGCGTGTAGCAACTTTAAAAGAGAAAGAAAAAGCGCAACTTTTCCTTACAATGTTTGGAGCTAAGTCCTTAGAAAGGATATTGCTATCTCTGTCAGAATGAACAGTACGTAGTTTACTGGCAAAAAAGAGAACCTATTTTTTCGAGAAACGTTTTAATTTACTTTTCAAAATAAAGTTATCTCTCCCGCGAAATAAAAGGGCTCCCCCCCCCCTAAACTCTCTCAGAAAAATAAATAAATAAACAACTTCTCTCGAAAACAGTAGTCCCCACTTAAAAAAACTGATTAGGGGGGAGGAGGGGATGAGGGTCATGACAAAACCTCTTATATTAAGAGTATCTTCAAGGGGAATATTTTAGCGTTTTAAGATATCAGCGCAACCTTCCTGAATCGTAACGAGCGATAAATACAGCGTTTAAATATACTTATTTCCTTAAGGCTCAAATTTAGACTCCTTTAAAGCATCGGATAACCTTTACAAAAGCAATAAATTCTCGGCGCTTTAATGGAAAACAAGAAAAAAAAAAAAAGAGTTAACTTCAGTAATAGTCATAGCAGCTCCGCTTATTTTTGTCTGTATTCGCAAAAATAAATAGGGTCATATAGCTGGAATTGCAATTGCTATTGCAACTAATATACCGTGTATTATATATATGTATATATATATATATACTTTACTTACTTTAGGTGAGTTCGAACGACGGTTCAGGATCGACTTACGGTCGACCCTTCTGCAGCATCCCACCTCATTTGCGGGATATATATATATATATATATATATATATATATATATTATATATATTACAGCAATCCTGTAACAAATATTTTGGGTAACAACAACAAAAACAACAACAACAGCAACATAAAAAACCCCTCCAGTATCGACTTTAATAAGTAAATTAACAAAACACAATAATCGTAATTAAACAAAACTAAAATTGCCATTTTGAGCTCTAACTTTCGCCCTCCGAGAAAGAATTACCCTCAGTAAATGTACGCAGTTGAACACCAAACTTTGTATGCATTTGTGTAAGTAAAGAAACTAAGTTTCCTTAAACTAATATAACATCGCCGCAATATAATTAGGTAAGTAAAATTTGAAAGCGGGAAGGCTGTATTAAATTTAAACATTGCGAATAATTGAGTTATTGAAGTTCTCCTTTTAATTGAATGAATGAAAATAGGAGAGAATAAATTAATTAACCGAAGGCTGCTCTCTCCAAAAGTTGGAAAGCGGCCTTTTATTCTGAGCCAACACCTTTCGTTTCGCGTAATTACTATCTATAGAGATTCTGCTATAGAGATTGTTATAATTGCTATAATTGCTCTATGGAGAGTCTGCTATAGATTTACAAATACACGCTTGTACATACACGCATGTTTGGTTATCTTATGAAATTGTTATATTTTCACATTTTCATTTGTGGATGTCGGCATTTAACCTTACCTAAATAACCTCACCTAAATAATCCCTTTTTTAATGATATTTTAAGGCTTGTCGCGGTTTCGTAAAGTAGCCAAGAACACACAATATAGATATATATATATATATGTACACAGTATATACTGTATATGCCTCTGGTAACCTGATAGTAGTTTCATGTAACGATGCACAATAGTCAAGTTCGTGGCTTTGCTACCAGATTGGGTTGGCGAAAGGGGAGAATTGCTTCCATGAAATTTCGTTCTCACAAAGCCAGGTACACCCGGATCATCTGGAATTGTCCTGGGTCAGGTGTCTAGACTTCATTTGAAAGTTTCCACATCAACACTCTAAATGCTACTTATTTATTCCTGTAACTGGTTAAATAGCTTCGGCTTTCTAAAGAGAAAGCTATTTTCTCTCAGTGTTTAGGATGTTGCTCGTCTAGCCTTCAGTTTCAGAGACACCGTACACTCTGCCTTTGCTTTTTTCCAATGTTGTTCGGATGTGGTGATAAAGTTTAATTTAAGATTAGGAACCAGTTTTACAAGTATTATTATTTCAAGTATTATTATGGTCTATACCTCTTTTCCTCTTTCCAATAAATACTAGTGGTGCACCGATTAATCGGTATCGGCACCTTTCATGGCCGATTGATCGGCATTTTACCGATTAATCGGCATTTTACCGATTAATCGCATTACCGATAATCGGCCATGCAAGGTATTTTCCTAATATCGGCATGCCAGGTGCCGATACCGATTAATCGGTGCACCACTAATAAATACACATTTAATTTACCCAATCTTTTTTCAGTCCAATAATTTAGTTCTTTGCATCCATTGATTTTGGTTGCGAAGTTTCTTTGAATTCCTTCTAATTGGCTAATTTCGTCTTTCTTACATGGGGTCGTTAAGAGTTACATTACCTTCTTATCCCTTCTTTTAAAGGTTCTCAGCATCTATACAGGTTTTGTTTCTTTGTTTATTGTGTCTATTTTTTTTGTCTCAAATTTTGCATTGTCGGTCATTATAACTCTCAAATCATTTGGTCTGAGTTTCTTCAGTTTCCTGTCGATTTGGGGTATAGTAGTCCATGGAATTTGGTTAAATATTTCGTATCTTCGAAGCTCAAAATTTTCAGTGTTAAATTTCATATTGTCGTCTCCTAACCATAAGTATATTCCAATAGTCTCCGCTTGCAGAGATTGTATATCACCTCCAATGTTCACTTTTATATTAATTTTTGTGCCATCATCAAACGAAATTACTGTATTATAATTACTGTATTATAACTGGTTATTTCATTATCTAAGTCGGTTATCATTATTATGAATAATAGTGGAGCGATACTGTTCCTTGTGGTACAGAGCTGCGTACTTTCGATTCTGATGATGATATTGCTTGGGCTGTAACAACTTACTGAGGCTATTTAATCAAGTTATATGTCCAGTTTCCTACTTTGCCTCTGCTATTCCCACGTATTTCATTTTATGTGCTGCTATTATGTCATGATTACAAATGTCAAAAGCCTTGGCAAAGTCTGTGTATATAAGTGATAAGTGGTACTGTTTTAAAGTGGTACTGTTTTATAAGTGGTCCTGTTTTAGAGTGTATCAGTGATATTGGTATAATTATTATTATTAATTGCGAGAGGCACGAACTTCCTGATTGAAATCAATGTTTGTTTTTAATGAATCTTTCTCGTGTCCCCAAAAAATTCTTATATTTTCTCTATTCTTTTGAATATTTTGGTGAGATTGAATGTCAGTGACGCTTGTTTTTATGATTTTTTGATTCGGATGCTTCTCTTTTTCATATACAGGAATAGTGTTCTCTCTCTTTCGAATGTCTGGCATTTCTCCTGTATCCACTGTTCGGAGAGCTTTTCCATATTCAATACAGAGAAATATACGATTTCACTTCTTACATTTTTAATCAATGTAACGTGTAGCACCAGGCGATATCGCTCGTATTTTATTGACTGGCATGAAATCAGTCTGTTATACTCTCTTCTGCCAATTACTATTATCATTATTATTATTATTATTATTACTAGTACAGTTCCCGTCGCTTCGCTGACGGTTAGACAGGCTAAACTACAGAAAAGAACGCAGCCGTGAAAATTTTGAGCTTCACATTGTGTCAACATTTCTGAATCTGGTATCTCCCAAAACCTCCTCACCCCCATTCATGCAACTTGGGGGCTAACCCCCTCCCCCATTACCCCCACCCCCCCTACCCTACCCATCCCCCATTACCCCTACCCCCACCCTTCCCCCATTACTGCCCGGGATAAATTTCACAAACAGACAAACAGACAGGCTAAACTATAGAAAAGAACACAGTCATGAAAATCTTGAGCTTCACATTGCCGCCCGTAATACAATTTCTGAATTTTTTTCTCACAATTTTTTCTCACAATTTCTGAAAGTATGACGGACGGACGGACAGACAGACAGACGGACGGACAGTCTCTTATTATAGTATAGATTATTATTATCAACAAAAAAATAAAATTCTGTCATATTATTTTAGTTATTTTAGGGGGCACTAAAAATTGATTCAGACTAAGCTTTTTATTTTCCAGATATTACGTTCAGATCAAATATGAGTATCTTATTTTCTTTTCTTAGACTTTCTTTCAAAGTCCGATAAAACCGAGATCCTCAGTTTTCCATTTCGCAAAGTTATAGAAATATTATGGATTTTATTTGATCGCTTTTGCAACATCTTCCGCCGCTCTGTATGTTTGTTTTTCCATTAAATCTTGTATGTCACGGTCAATACCCTCAAGTTTTTCAGTGATCACGTTCCTAATATCGTTGTTTTTGCCATTATTTTATTTGGTAAATATTCTCATTCTCTTGAGGAAAATTTTCTTTTCTTTCTTGTTTGTTTTTCTAGAATATATATTTCTCCAAAGCAACATCATCGCTTCCGATGTGTTATTCTTAAAGATGGTTTTCCAGTCTATGGCTGCCACATTTGGTTTTATACCTTCCTAACTTGTAGCCTTGGAGTTTAGTTTAAAATTTTCAGATTTATTTCTTTTTTGGAGCGTGGTTTTCGTTTCGCTGTTGTCATCATACGAGTTGTTGTTTTTTCAATAGTGTTGTGGTCTGATATTATAGTTTTAGTTATTTTCATGTTATCATTTAAGTTGCTGTTTAGTGCAAATTAAATACAGAATCACGTAAATGAAACCTAAGGTGGAAGATCGAACATTATTAAGTGAATTATTAAGATGGAGTAACGCAGCGATTCGAAACCGGTGGTACGCGAATCTCTTTGAAGTAGTATGCAAGAGCGTTTTAATATGCAGCTTGCTAATAGATAATTACTTTAATGGTAATGTATTTAAAAAAAGTAATATTAGTTGTAGATGAATAACCACAACCTTTACGACTGTGGTACTTAAAAAAGCATGGTGGTATATCGACATTAAGAAATTGGAACCTGTGGATTAATTAATAATAATAATGCTTGGAGTTGTTTATCCACCTTTGTAACGACAGTTTTATGTGGAATTCGGACCACGGGTCGCGACATTATCTGAACGCAGAGAAGAGTCACCCACTCAACTAGTGAACATACCGATGTCGCTTAATCTTCGCTGATCTAACGGGAAGTGGTGTTGCGACCTGAGCGCGACATAGCCAGAAAAATGAGTAAAATGAGAGTCAACCCAAAGGAATTAAGGACGCGAAGATGAACGAGAATAGTTCGTAACAAAATTTATGGAATGAGAAGCAAATGCTAGGCCTATTTAATTTTCTATCTAGTTTTCCTGTAATCAGTGGTAGAAGTGCAGTGGTTCTGTTTTTCTTGTTTCGATTCATATATACGCATTTCTCCCTATTCTTTTATAGTTTATAAAAGCGAAATTAAAATCTCCATTAAGTATCGTAATTGAGGTTGGGAATTTTAAGGCTTTTATCAAGATATTTTGGTACTTTTGCATTATCCTCCCAACACTAATTTTTTTTCATAACGGCTAACGCCTGCGGCGGGCTGTTTTAACCGTAACCTAACCTAACCAAACCTAACCTAACCTAACCTAATACCAACACTAATTTTTTTTATAATGAAAGGAAAATAAAGTACCATAACCAAAATCAAACCAACATTATATAAAAAAATTAGTGTTGGGAGGATAATGCAAAAGAACCGATATTTTATCTTAGTTATGACCGCCGATTTTTTTAAATGGAATGTTTGGAGATCTACTGTAAATATAACAACACTTACTCGAGTTTAATTTTTCAACTTTTACGACCAAACTACTAACTGTCTGATTACTATTATTTCTGCAATATAATTTATACACACACACACACACACACACACACACACACACACACACACACAGAAAAGTAATTTCTTTGGCTCTTTTCCAAAATGCGGACCTTTCTTTATAACTAGAAGGTTACATTATTATTATGTGGTGGTTTTGCGTGCTGAGTTCAGAAAAGTTATTCTTTGTTTGGAGAAATGAAAATTAAAAAAGTTACAGCAATTTGTATTACCATTATTTACATATATCGCTATATAATAAATATCAATTTCTAAAGTGTTTTAATTTGTTTTCAGAATTTAATAAGGTGAATTACTTCAGTAGTATTATGCAAATGGAAAATTTACAATCATTATTCCAAAAAACAGAAGAAGATGCAATTGGATTCTTCCAAGAACACGGAATTATTGTACCCCAAAAACATGTCGAAAAACATCCTCCGAGTTTGATCAAATAGAAAACCGTTTTCGTTTGGAGCTGCCGCAAAGGGAAATGTGTGACTTAACCAAACCAATCGTCAAGGGTGTACAGTTGACCTAACCGGGCATTATTGGTTAGGTGTGTGTGTGTGTGTGTGTTGTGTATGTATATATATATATATATATATATATATATATATATATATATATATATATATATGCAGTAGCTATAACTAATACACATTTTCCGGATTTTGGAAAAGAGCCATTTCTTTAAAACAAGAGAACACGTTCAGCTGATCAATTTCGGTTTAGATCAAATAAAGCAATTATTAAGATGTAATAATTGTTTTACTCAGATTTACCATCTGCATTTCGTTGGCTTTACTTTGTAATTGTAGAATTTTGTTGTGATTGCTATATAGCAAAAAATTATATTTACGTATGACAACCTATGCTTAAATATATGCATATGCATGCGTGAAGTGTTAGTATTAGCTGTTCTAGTTTCCCAAACGTGCATTGTTAATTATTTTCATAAATATAAAGTTTTTAAAGGAAAAATAAATAAATAAATAAATAAAAAAATCACCTCAAGAAATATTTAGTAAAATTCTGATGTAAAACGAAGCTATAAATACCCACTTTGTTATCAGTGCCCGTAACTCGTATGGCGCAAGGAGCAAAAGACTGTCTGTACGTTGCTTGAAGGATCTTAGAAAGAGCGTGCGGTTCGAATCCAGTAGGCATAAAAAGCTATAATATTTATTTCTGTAAGTATACTGTATATAAATGAATATACAACAGTTAAGCTAAAGTTACATGAAGAAGTTCCACTGCAAAAAAAATTATCAGGAAATCTGGTTAGACATTTTGATAATTCCAAAATAAGCATTATTTGTTTTAAATTAAACATAAATAATACTTATTTTGGAATTATCAAAATGTCTAACCAGAATTCCTGATAACTTCTTTAGGATCACCTGAAGATCAGGGCCCCCCCACGACCTAACCAATCGTCAAGGGCATACAGTTGACCTAACGACTGGTTAGGTTAGGTCGTGATATTTTCGTTAGTTAGCCTTATAAAGCTAACTAAAGAAGGTTGGGGTCCTGATCTTCAGGTGATCCCTTCTTTACATTCGGAATTTCTATTTGTTTGAAAAATAAATACGCAGATTTTGTCCGATCATTTAAATAATTGTTTCCTGCATTAAAATATCAACAACAAAATCAGTTTTGTAACACGAAACAAAAATTTGGGTAACTAAAAATAAAATGAAAATTTTGTTCTACCAAACATTTTTGAGCCAACAAAACATTTTCTCTGTATATAGACCAATTTTTTTCCCTTCTTCTTCTCTTCTTCTTCTTCGTCTTCTTCTTCGTCTATCATTTCGTAATATATTATAGCTGTAGATTTGTATTTTCTCTTTATCAATACATTACTTACAGTTTTCTTGACAAACTTAAAGATGCGCTTCAGTGAGGTATGCGAAGTTAGCTCTTATTTCTTCCCTAATTCTTTTCAGGTACTGTATAACTCTTTATTCAGAGTGATTTGTTCTGAAACCTCGTACATTTGCTATAGGATCATCTCTATATTTTCCTTTACATTTTGACTTTTTGAATTTTAGATTCATTGTCCTTCATTATCATATGTTTCGTTGCCCTGCTATCATGCAGGAAATTCTCTTTCACCCTTTTTTTTTTTTAGATACACTTCCGACTACTTATGCAGTTTTTTCTTGAAGTTAACATGTTCGGCTCGAGGGCTCCCGTCTGTGATGTCTCTCGTTGTATATGTTACATAAATTTTGGGTCTCATGGTAGAGGAGATATGGAAGGAAAAATTTTCCTTGATTTGTTGATCTTCTCATAATATTTCGGGAATCTCAGCGGGAATGTTTATCTATGGGTGATGGTAGAATAACGCCTTACCGTATGCGCAGCTTCCATAATTCGCCTGTTTTGCAGTGTGTGATATGACGGAATTTGCAGTTTACTTCAAATTTACAGTGACTATGTTTATAATGAAAACAGTTGAATGCGTGTAGATATAATGTTCGTCTCTGACTCGACAATTCCCTTTTGCAAAGTGTCTGCAAACGATCTCATTCGTATCTTTCGTGGATATTTGTCGTCTTATCATTGTTGTTGCCTGGCTATAAGCATTAGTTTTCTCATCCATATTTGCGTTTCGTCTGGTTTCTCTGTTATTTTCGTTTAAATTTTCTTTATGTTTCGTTTTTGTTTCTCCTTGTTTTATGTCCTCCGTAAATGTATGTTATTTTCTTCATTTTCTTTTCCGATGTAGGTCATTTCTTTACTATTCTTCGTCGACAATTTGCTTTTAGTGAATTCTGCGAATGGATTTACCTTCGTCTTTCAATCATCGCCGAAGGATTTCCTTCCTTTTATTTATTTCACACCTGAGAAGAAACAATCCTTTGTATCGTAAAATTTCATACACTTAAAATCTTGGGGAAACGGAAAAAAAATCGTATCTTATGGTCTTGGTTTCTTCCGTGGCATATTTGCAGATTTTTCAGATTCGCTGAAATTGATTATGGCTTCCTGTGTTATTTATTGTAGTTCAGAAGGCAGCTAAAAATACTTCGACTTGTCTCAGTAGTAGGTATGCGAAAACAGTGGTTGAATACACAATAAAAAAGGACCTCAGTGACGCTGTGGACAATGAAGTGTGTAACGAAGAACGAAGGGTCAAAGGTGTTTTCTGATTAGTCAAATGGAGGAATGCCAAGGAGAATATATAAGAAGTCGGGGAAAAATATTTTCGTTCGTACAAAGGCTATACAGAGAATCAAGGAAATTATTTCTACGCATAATTTATTTTTACTGCAAACAAAAGAGTTTTATCAGAAACTCTGAATTTCAAACCTTTATTTATAATCACTACGCCCCATTCAAAATATTCTAAAACACGCACCTTTTTACGTTTATGGTAACCAATATTCACTTTATTTTATGTGTTACAGGCAGTGTGTAGTGCTAAAAAAGAAGTGAGGGAACGCATTTTGAAAGTGTACTCAGATGCGGGGGACAATGGCGAGCCCATACAGCTGGGGTCCGGGGCACTGTAAGCCCCCGGGAAATCTTTTGAAATCTGACCAATTTCAGGGATATTTTGAGGTTATGCATGGATATTAGGATATATTCCAAGGGTTGAAGATGCAGTATTTCCAGTGTCATTAGATATACGACATCAGTACGATCAATAAAATAGCTAACAACTGGAATGATTAACTAAAAAAAAGTTAACAACTGGTACGCCGTGGTGACTGTTTCACAGAACTTTATAGCCTAGCATTGCCTCAGTCGAAGCTAAAAGAAATGAAGCAGTTATGATCTTTCTCAATTCTTCTAGGGGGGAATTAAAATTTTCATGACGTTAGAGATTTGTAAGTTCGATTTATTTGAATAGTGAGGGAACGCCGTTCCGTCTACCAAAAAAAGTAAGGGAAACGCCGTTCCCACGCGTTCCACAGCACTACACCACTGGTTACAGGGTAAGTGAACTATATAATATATTTATTTATATTATACTATATGCAGTATATATTGGGGTTGATCAGTAGCGATAGGTTTTCTAATACAAAAGAAATTAATATATATATTTAATATTTGTACATTTTTCATTCAAAATACATTTTATGTTTGTTTGTAAATGTGTGGATGTGGGTGTAGGTGTGTGAGAGAGGGAAAGAGAGAGAGGGAGGAACGCAGTAAGCGAAATTTCGTGAAATGATTTTTCGTGAAAGTAGTTCAATTGCTCCGAAATTTCCACTGAAAGGAAACCCATGGAGCGTCAACACTAATTGCAAATAAATTAATTTACATGCCATCCAAACCTTGCAATTTTCATTGTATAAAACGTATTTCTTTAAAGCATACTTACGTATAATACATATAAGGAAGTATTGCTTTATACAGATATACATAATGTAAGCACATAAACAATATCATTTTATACACACACACACACACACACACACACACACGTATTGTTGTCTTTCTATTGAAACTAATATACACGAGTGTATATATATATTATATATATATTATATATATATATATTATATAATATATATATATATAATCACTTATTTCACGAAAGTAACACGTGAATAATATTTATGATGAAAATAACCACGAAGGCAAATTAAAAACGAAATAGTGCTCAAGCGCTTTCGTCTAATGATATCCTCAGGAACACTGAAATTAATAACAAGATTGAGACTATATATAGCTCACAAAGAAAAAACAATACTAATATGAGTGGTGCAGAAAATATTTTAGGAGGAGCATACAATTCACGTGGAATAGCAATCAGAGTTTTAGCGCCTTCACCTTATCTAAATCTGTTCTGAATGAATTCAAATAGTGGATCGAGCGAAAAAGGCCCTGGCTAAGGTTGAAATTGTTGCAAGTTGAGTAATGGCAGACTCAAGAATGTTTCTGACTTGGCAAATGAAGTCTTGGTCCAGTTTGTGTAGAGCAACTGAACAAGATTAAAGTGATATGAATGTATTTGCGATTAGAATGAGTGCATTTGTGTTGCTTCAGGGAGGAAACACAAACTCGCGGTGCTTCTTCTTCCTGATAAACCATGCACCCTAACCTATAAAACCAGATAAAACCTTGAATTATGATAACTCAGAGCAGTGTTGCTTCCAGTGGTAATGAGCCACGTACGGAAACCTCGTTAGTACGTTGTAGGGTTGGCAGTGCTCAGAGTTTGCTGGCTTCAGCTGCGGAGTGCTCCAGTGATTCAGCTCTTGCTCCAGGCCGGCTCCAGAGCTGAGAGTGACCCCAGCTCCAGCTCCGGAGCTGCTCCACTAACCCAGTTCCAGCTCCAGAGCTGCTCCACTAACCCCAGCTTTATATTCTAAGTTGCTCCAGAGTACGGTGTTGTTCCGGACTGATACTTTAGCGTCTTTTTATTGCGCTACAGCTCTTAAGAACGTCTACCCAAAACACTCTCACTGTTTCATCTTCGCGAACAATTCCTTCGTCAGTATATCTCTGGTGGCTACTTATTTACCATTCATTTATTTCGTCTGCAATTTCGTGTCGTTTATAGCTCATATATTTTGTATATTTTACTCATTTTAATTGTCTGTAAGTTGTAATCGAGTTATTATTACGCTGCAATCGTTTCCTTGCATTTTAATCATTAATTTGTACTATTAACTCTTAATACGAGAATTGTTATAATTTATGCCAAATATGTTTAATAAACATCCATCCTTATTTCCCTACAGAACCATAAATTGTGACATTATTAATTATGGTAAAACACTTATATATATATCTATATATATATATATATAGGCCCTGCCAAATGATACGAAACAGAACAATAAAGTGACAAAAAAAATGGTGTGTACACTGGAGGAAAATAGTTCGTTAGTATCTAGTTTTGTAAGACACCCTCATCCACGTTATTCCATATCTATGTTACGTTTCCCTTATTTGCATTATCTTTGAGGGTCGTGGACGGTATACCATCAGTTTTCGGTCCAAGTGTTTCCACAGGTGTTCGATGAGGTTCATGTCAAGGCTTCGCGAGCCCAGATAAGAAACTGAATGCCCGATGACCCCTTTTCCATCACGTGATCGTATGCGAGATACGATATGTAGTTTCATGTTCCTGATCAATATGACTGTTATGACGCACTACGGAAGATTGACAAAAGTAAATAGACACCTTCGGGTTTTTTTTATCATAGTTTATGATTTGATAATAAGAATCAATAAATAAGAACAGATTTATTGAATGAATATATTTAGAATCGTGTTGATTTCTCCTTTCCATTATATGAAGCTGACACACGTTCTGGCGTTCCTTTGATGAGCTTTGTCATTTACTCTTGAGGACAATTATCGTGGTGTCTGTTTACTTTTGTTTGTACAATGAAAGTAGATGTATTTCAGTATGTCAATATACCCAGCCAAATTTAATTGTCCATCAATGAAGAATTGTCTTTCCAGAATGACAAATAACCATTCTCTTATACTGTGACATTTCACAATAGACATTTCATAGAAGGACGAAGAAATTGAGAGTCGCAGACTATATCTGATTTCATCGATTCCAAGATTCACCCTCCAGATGTAACTTTATGAAATTTTTGTTCCTCAGGGAATAGCAAATAGACCAAAATCCCAAAGTTCTTCGTAACATGTTCGGGGCCACACTTTTCTTGCCTTGTTTCTGTCAGAAAACAAGGATTTCCCTCGAGCCACGCACTGTGTCTGTAAAGGATGTAAATTGTTCTCGGATATACATCAAATGTAGAAGGGACTTCAGGGACGGAAATAACATTGACGGCGAGCATTTGCATGGCGAGCCAGTCACGCTTCAGCCTTGATACATGGATGATGACCTCCCGGGTTGTTTCATGGAAAAAGTTACATTCTCCCCAGTGAACTTCAATAAAATATTTTCCACACTCGCCCGTGAAATGTTAAATTCGTTGACAATCTGTCAATGACTTTGGCTGCGCTCAAAACGGTCTACGACAAGGCCCCGACTAAATGAAAGAACGGTCACTTGAGCGATCGGATTAAAGTGTTCAGATTTTTCTGATATATATTATAATATATAATATATATATATATATATATATATATATATATATATATATATATATATGTGGGATGAATTTCACACTTAAACACGTGAAATGAATGAATGATGCAAACCCACAGGGAAAAAGAAAATGATTCAAGGTCTTTCGTGTATTCAGAAGTACACTTCGTCAGGGAATGACCCCTGACGAGGTGTACTTCTGAACACACGAAAGGCCTTGAAATCATTTTTCTTTTTCCCTGTGGGTTTGCATATATATATATATATATATATATATATATATATAACAGATGGCGCACACTGTATTTCATACGTCGTAGCTGAGTAAAGGGTTCCCTCTCGGTATAAAACGCTTTTTCGCCATTTTCTGCCAAATAAAGTCATCAACTGCCTGCATGTCTGAAGGATTTTTGCCTTAATGGAGAAATGAATGAAAGCGATTGAAAGAAAATAAGCAGGAAATTTCCTTTCAGATTATTTCCTTCATTCCTTTGTTCGTTAATGGATGCCATGATACACGGGCGAAAATAGGCTTAATTGAAGTACTCATAATGGATACTGCTGTTTCGAGCTAACGTAATCGTAATTCTATTTGTGCTTTGTCTACTGATTATAACATCGACATAACAGGCTTTGCAATGATGTCAACATATGATATGCATTATAGGGAAAGATGAGAGAAAATGGGTGTGGATATATACAAGGTTTGTTCAAAAAGTATCCGGACTGGTGTGATTATACACAGAATATGGTACTTACAGGGTTTGGGGCTTAATCTCCCTCAAAGTACGCTCCTTCTGAAGCCACACACTTTGCCCAACGATCCTGCGACTGTTGAAAACATTTTTCGAAAGCACTTTTCGGAATGGCCAAAAACTGCTCCGTCGAATTTCTTTTAATGGTCTCAACATCATCGAATCGGTGTTCTTTCAGGGTTTGTTTGAGCTTTGGAAAAAAAAAAGTCGCATAGAACCAAATCCGGCGAATATGGAGACTGCTGTAATTGGGGGGCTAGCGTTTTTAGCCAAAAATTACTGGACAAGTTGCGACGAGTGAGATGGCGCCTTATCGAGATGAAGCATCCAGTCTCCGGACTCCCACTTCTGCGGTCGTTTCCTCCGAACTACTTCACGTAGACGTCTCGAAACTTCATTCTAAAATTCCTTGTTGATTGTTTGTTCCTGTGGAGCATATTCATTGTGCACAACACCTTCACAGTAAAAAAATACAAGTAACATGAAGAAATCGCCACGAAACAAAACACGTTTAACTTTATCGGCTCACCACAGTGGACTGACGCTACAACATGAAGTGCAACCCTATCAGTCAACTTGTCTCAACATGCAGAGACATGTTTAACACAGCCACAACTCCAAGCGTGACCTTGTTCTAAAAATAAACACCTGTCCAGATACCTTTTGACCAGACCTCATAAGAAATGTATAAGAAATGCGCCTCGGTGGTATAGTGGTTAGCGTCACTGACTTCGAATCCATAGGCACCGGGATCGAGACCCGTGACGGCAGTCGGCGCGCAGCGAAACCCAGCTGTTCATCCTTCCACACAATAAAGAAAGTGGTTGGTAGCTAAATGGGTACCTTGGGTAGCCTAGTGGTTAAGAACAATTTGGGCGGAAGCAAAACCAAAGGTTATATATATATATATATATATATATATATAATATTACAGGCGCACAATTTCACTATACACTGTACTTTCAAATAACGAATTTCAAAAGTAAAAATTTTTCTACTACAACACATCTACACACTAACAAAAAAGTATATTCTCGCTTTTATGTAAACCTTATCTCATCCCGCACATTTGAGTGCCACCTAAGAAATCTTTTACAAACAAATGAATAATAATTTCGTGTATGCGACCCTAATCATAAAATATAAAGGAGATCACGGATGGAACCCCATTAAAATATCTTCTAAAATGCAATTAGGAAAACGTCGTCTTCATTCAAGACGACAAACAAACAAAATTCGACTAATTTTTTGCTGCGCTTATTTCTGAGTCTTGAGCGAGCTCTTCCTCGAGATTATTTAAGTGAATTAACCATTATCCTCGAGGGCGAGCGCCAAGAATAGAACGAGGATTTGCCATTCATTAATGATATTAGACTTGTAATGCCGTTAAGCTTCTTTCATCGGGATTGGAGCCAGTCCGGATTTCAGAAGGGAGACAACTCTTGCTCCTTCATCTATTAAGCTCCCGTTTTAGTTCAACTCCATACGTGTTATTGTTTATCTCTGAATAAAGGATGGTGTAGATATATATATATATATATATATATATATATATATATATATATATATATGGGATGGATTACACAAACACGTGAAATTACTAAACAATACACACTTATAAGGAAAAAAAATATTCAAAAGCCTTTCCTATATTTCTATACCTTATCACGACAGGAAAATATAAAAAAGACCTTGGAATCTGTTAATTTTCCCTGTGGGTGTGTATCATATATATATATATATACAGTACACGAAATTCTATTTACTTATGCATAAGAAAACTTTTATACATAAGTTGGCTCAACTTTTTAGGTGTCACCGTAGTTCACTTCCGTTTTGAAGCGAAGCATGCTCGCTCTGGATCTCGCAGTGGAAGTGTTTTTAATCCTTTGAGCTCGCGGAATTAGAATTTAAAAATAAGAAGCTGAAAACTTTTATGCACAAACTTTGACAAAAACTTCGAAAACAGTGAACAAACAACGTAGAGAGCATTTCCTTCTTCTCTTATTTATTCTGAACTTTGTAATATATAGTATGTTTTTACGTATATACATAATTCGCGTCTCTCTTTTTTTTTTTTGTTGTTGTTGTTGTCATTGTTGTTGTTGTTTCCTTCCATTTTTAAGTTTGGTAATGGCCCTAGGATGGAAATGAGTGCGGTTGACGCGATCCAAAAACTTTCTTTTGATGGTGTCGTCTATGCATTTAAGTCTCTCGCCAACTTGGCACAGGTTTCGTAAAATTTTTTATATATATATATATATTGTTTGAGGCATACGAAACTACCTTTGATCAATATAAATTCTCCATTTATCGTCATTTATAGTCACAGTTCCTCCAAATTGTCCATTTCTAGAAATTAATTCATAAATATTCATAAAAAGAACTAAAATGAAAAAAAAAATTGATGTGTCATTTTGCAATTCTGAAAAGTTTAAAACAGTCTAAAGTTTTTTATACTGCAAATCTACTTTGAAATCTACTGCAAAACTACTTCATTTCCGTTACGTTCTTTGTTGAAACAGATAATGACACTTCCTCTTAAACTTATCTGCTTTCACTGTAAAGGAAACCTTGTCCGAAGGTAATGCCGTCTTATCAAACGAATTTTAAGCCAAAAGTTCCAACACATGATTAAAATATCTTAATCCAGTTGATTAAATCTTTTAAAAATTCATTCATCAAATTACCAACGTTTGATTTTATTGATTTCAATACAGTGCGTTCATAGATGCAATCTCGTCTCTTATAGAGTTCCCATATGTTAAATGTAATGATGGGATTGGTTGGAACCTACTGCTTTACGTGGGATCCGAACCACGGGTCGTTACATTGTCTAGGCGCAGAGGAGAGTCTCCCATCCAACTACTCTCCAGACCCAAAGTCGATTAACTTCGTTGATCGGCGTGAAGCGATGTTAAGACGCTGGCCACGCGCATCTCTTCTGTATGTTAACGTATAACATTAATATATTACCAGTTAATCAGGTTTTAATACTAGATGCATTATAAATATAGTACATCAAACGTTTGTTCCTACTAGGGAACGGAACCTTGAAATATGAAGTTATGTCGTTATCCACTCGTCCGTGCATGTTGACGACTTTGTGTATTCTTTCCTATAGTATTTTATTTACGCTTAATACCTGCAATATATATATATATATATATATATATATATATATATTATATATATATATTATTTTTGTTGTTTCTGAACAACTGTTGAGGATCAAATTGGGTGGTTCGACCTACGGCATGGTTCTGATTAATCAGTTAATCAGTTAATTATTGTTTCGAATTTAATCATTAATTAATCAAAAAATATTTTTAGAAAATGATGAGAAGTGATTAATTTTCCTCAAAATTTCAGCATCATTTTACCTAAAATTTTCTAATGTATCATTTGAATTTGGCACCTTTTTGCATGTATAAACTGTCTAATCCGCCCATGCCTGATTTCTTGAACTAAAGCAAACTAAATGTTTGAGCAAAATGTTTTCTTCGGTCTTATCTCACGCAACAGAAACAATAAAGCTCTTTGTTACTCTTTTCAGAAGTACTTAATTGTTAATAATTTTTTATCAGTTAATCATTGATTAATTAGAAAATTTCATCATTCACCACTTTTTCCTAAAAATGATTAATTAACCATACCCTAGTTCAGGGGTCGGGAACCTTTTTGGCTGAGAGAGCCATGAAAGTCAAATATTTGTAAATGTATTTCCGTGAGAGCCCTATAATATTTTTTAACACTGAATACAACTAAATGCGTGCATTTTTTAAGTAAGACCAAAAAATTTAGAGTATAATAATTATCTGAATTTATTCTTTTTAATAACGTTATACTGAAGCTAACCAATAATAAATTCAATACTTCTTACCAATATGACTAATGTGACTTCTGGTGCTGCATGGTTTTGCTGATGGCTTTGTAGTCTGGTTGATAGTTGGTCAGGTTAAGCTTCATGCAGGCATTGAGGCTTCCATCCGTTAAACGTGACCGTAGGTTGGTTTTGATGTTTTTCAGATGTGAGAACGACTGCTCACATGCATATGTAGAGCCAAACATGGTCAACACGGCAATACTCACACGCTGCAGTGTGTGGTATGCGACTGGAAGCGCGTTCCAAGTTTTGAAAATCAGCTGGTCTTCGGATTGAAGTCTTTTCATTTCTGTCCACTTGTGTTTACTCGACAGCTCTGCTCGCTGACGCGCAGTCCTTCCAAATCTTCGTTCAATGACTCGAATTTATTCACCCACATGTCTGAGGCTTTCAGGTCAGCAACTTCTACCTCAAAATCTCTTATGAGACATCAGGGATGTAACTCAGGTCGGCTTTGTCCACTGCACACTCGTGTGGATGAGTGATGAACTTAAAAGACGAGTGCGCTCACGAAATTCTACAAAGCGTGCTTTGAATGATTGCAGGAGATTAGATGTGAAGCCAGCTAGCTGCTGGAGATCACAATGTTGAGCGGGGTCATTTGCTGTGCACGCATCTTTAAATTGTCCAGTCTTTCAAAGTGTAGTAAACGACCTGTTTCAATATCCCCGATAAAGAGTTTCAGCTTGTTTTCAAATGCACACACTGCTTGTTGAAGGGATAAGACTGTATTTCCAATGCCTTGCATTTTCACGTTGAGTTGATTCAGATGTTCAGTCATGTCCACGAGGTAGTAAAACTTCAGGAGCCACTCAGTGTTAGCTAGCTCAGGATGCTTGACGCCTTTCATTTCAAGGAAAGTTCGGATTTCGCTCAGGCAAGCCGCAACACGGCTGAGAACCTTCCCTCTTGACAACCAACGCACATTGCTGTGCATAAGCAGACCGGGGTAATTATTCCCAACTTCATCCAGCAGTGTTTTAAACTGGCGATCATTTAAAGCTCGAGCACAATAAGTTTGACCACCTTAATCACCAGCGACATCACCTCACCAAACTGCTCGCCACACGTTCGAGCACAAAGCGCCTCCTGATGTAGAATGCAATGAAACTTAGGATGGGTCTATTTTCATGTTCACGAAGAAGCGCTACAAATCCTTTGTTGCTCCCACCATACACGGAGCACCATCAGTACACACTGAAATAAGTTTATCCATCGGTAGATTGTTCTCTTTAGCGAACTCCATGAAAGACTTGAATAAATCCTCCCCTCTTGTTGTCCCTTTCATTGGCAAAACAGCAAGACTTTCCTCACGCAGTGTGTCACCGACGGCATACCTTGCAATCACACTGAACTGGGATAAATGGCTTACGTCTGTTGACTCATCCAAAGCGAGGGAAAGTATGACGCTGCATTTATGTCCTTCACTTGTGTTTCCGCCATTTGATTTGCCATCATGATGGTACGATCGTGAACAGTTTTTGCTGACAGGGGCATGTCTTTTATTCGTTTGATATCTTGTCTTTATCTGAAAGTCGTCAAAAGTTCATTGGCCACATCAAACATGAATGTTTTGGCATACTCGCCATCTGTGAATGGCTTTCCGTTCCTCACTATTGCTAAAGACCAGCAAAGCTAGCCGAATTCCAGTTACCTTGTCGGGTCCATACACTGAGTTTGCTGTTGACTGGTTTGCACTCTGCGCAGTAGCTCTTGACATGCCTTCTTCCTGCTGCTCCCGCTGGATTATTTCGATGCAAATGTAGCATGGCGTGTGTCGAAGTGCCGCTTATATTTGACCGTTTCATCGATGAATTTTATCAATACATATTAGACACACTGCAGTACCTGCTCTTTCTACAAAGGCGAATTCCTCTGTCCATTCGTCCTGAAATGTACGGTACTCCTCATCCCTTTTTCTTTTCGCCATCTTCGTCAAAAGGGTTTGCTCTGCATAAAATAGCACTACCACCCACTACCACTGCTGAAAAGCGACTGACTGTATATGAATATCAGTAACGTCACGCACAAGACAGCCAATCACAAGAATCCTACGTCACTGAGTGGGAGGAGCCAAGGCCGTGGTTAGGAGCGTGATATTTATCGTACACTTTGGACGGCAAATATCGTCGTGTGTGGCCGTAGCCTAAAAAAGGAAGGAATTACTCATTACTTATCGTGTTAAGAAATGTCAGCTAAGATTTATCTGCGAGCCAGATGCAGTCATCAAAAGAGCCAGATCTGGCTCGCGAGCCATAGGTTCCCGACCGCTGCCCTAGTTCGACCCCTCATCAGCATACCGCTTTATTTAGTGGGTGTAATCAAGGTTTCGGTTTTTGGTCCAGTTTGTGTAGAGCAAGCTTAAGGTAGTGCGAGTGTGATTGTGATTGATGCAGGTAAATTCGTGTTACCTCGGGGAGGAAACACAACTTGCGTGCACTTGCTCCTGAAGAATTGTGCACCAGGACTGATAATGACTGATAATGTCTGCACTACAAACTAATGAAATTTGCAATCATTTGAATATGGATATGGATATTCTTTGGACTAGACTAACACAAAGCATTGTTGCTTTCAGTGGTGACGAACCACGTACGAAAGCCTCGTCAGTACTTTGACCCCCCTAAGTGCTTGACAATGCTGCTGCGAGCTGCTCGTACCATGAAATGGGCGTATGGGCGGAATAGAGCTTTGTGTAAAAAGATGATTAAGTCTTCATATTTCCATTTAAACTATGAACGCAGCGATGAATAAGATATATATATATATATATATATATATATATATATATATATATACATTCAACTGCAAAGAACACGCAGTATAAATAACGTAAAGAACGACGCTTGTATAGGAGATATTCCGCGCAAGACGAGAGAGAGAAACGGAACAAATGAAAAAAATGAAGTAACCACCTGGGAATCGAACCCGGATCTTCCGATTGCCGGTCAGACGCGATACCATTACACCATGGACTTCACTCTTCCAAATGCCGTAATTCTCTACATACTCGCAGAAACCAATGCCCCAAGGGGGCACCTCCCGCATGCCGAACATTATATACATTCAACTGCAAAGAACACGCAGTATAAATAACGTAAAGAACGACGCTTGTATAGGAGATATTCCGCGCAAGACGAGAGAGAGAAAACGGAACAAATGAAAAAATGAAGTAACCACTGGGAATCGAACCGGATCTTCCGATTGCCGTTAGACGCGATACCATTACACCATGGACTTCACTCTTCCAAATGCCGTAATTCTTCTACATACTCGCAGAAACCAATGCCCAAGGGGGCACCTCCCGCATGCCGTAACATTATATACATTCAACTGCAAAGAACACGCAGTATAAATAACGTAAAGAACGACGCTTTATAGGAGATATTCCGCGCAAGAGAGAGAGAGAAGAAGAATTACGGCATTTGGAAGAGTGAAGTCCATGGTGTAATGGTATCGCGTCTGACCGGCAATCGGAAGATCCCGGGTTCGATTCCCAGGTGGTTACTTCATTTTTTCATTTGTTCCGTTTTCTCTCTCTCGTCTTGCGCGGAATATCTCCTATACAAGCGTCGTTCTTTACGTTATTTATACTGCGTGTTCTTTGCAGTTGAATGTATATAATGTTACGGCATGCGGGAGGTGCCCCTTGGGGCATTGGTTTCTGCGAGTATGTAGAGAATTACGGCATTTGGAAGAGTGAAGTCCATGGTGTAATGGTATCGCGTCTGACCGGCAATCGGAAGATCCCGGGTTCGATTCCCAGGTGGTTACTTCATTTTTTCATTTGTTCCGTTTTCTCTCTCTCGTCTTGCGCGGAATATCTCTATACAAGCGTCGTTCTTTACGTTATTTATACTGCGTGTTCTTTGCAGTTGAATGTATAATGTTACGGCATGCGGGAGGTGCCCCCTTGGGGCATTGGTTTCTGCGAGTATGTAGAAGAATTACGGCATTTGGAAGAGTGAAGTCCATGGTGTAATGGTATCGCGTCTGACCGGCAATCGGAAGATCCCGGGTTCGATTCCCAGGTGGTTACTTCATTTTTTCATTTGTTCCGTTTTCTCTCTCTCGTCTTGCGCGGAATATCTCCTATACAAGCGTCGTTCTTTACGTTATTTATACTGCGTGTTCTTTGCAGTTGAATGTATATAATGTTACGGCATGCGGGAGGTGCCCCCTTGGGGCATTGGTTTGCTGCGAGTATGTAGAAAGAATTACGGCATTTGGAAGAGTGAAGTCCATGGTGTAATGGTATCGCGTCTGACCGGCAATCGGAAGATCCCGGGTTCGATTCCCAGGTGGTTACTTCATTTTTTCATTTGTTCCGTTTTCTCTCTCTCGTCTTGCGCGGAATATCTCCTATACAAGCGTCGTTCTTTACGTTATTTATACTGCGTGTTCTTTGCAGTGAATGTATATAATGTTACGGCATGCGGGAGGTGCCCCCTTGGGGCATTGGTTTCTGCGAGTATGTAGAAGAATTACGGCATTTGGAAGAGTGAAGTCCATGGTGTAATGGTATCGCGTCTGACCGGCAATCGGAAGATCCCGGTTCGATTCCCAGGTGGTTACTTCTTTTCATTTGTTCCGTTTTCTCTCTCTCGTCTTGCGCGGAATATCTCCTATACAAGCGTCGTTCTTTACGTTATTTATACTGCGTGTTCTTTGCAGTTGAATGTATATAATGTTACGGCATGCGGGAGTGCCCCCTTGGGCATTGGTTTCTGCGAGTATGTAGAAGAATTACGGCATTTGGAAGAGTGAAGTCCATGGTGTAATGGTATCGCGTCTGACCGGCAATCGAAGATCCCGGTTCGATTCCCAGGTGGTTACTTCTTTTTTCATTTGTTCCGTTTTCTCTCTCTCGTCTTGCGCGGAATATCTCCTATACAAGCGTCGTTCTTTACGTTATTTATACTGCGTGTTCTTTGCAGTTGAATGTATATAATGTTACGGCATGCGGGAGGTGCCCCCTTGGGCATTGGTTTCTGCGAGTATGTAGAAGAATTACGGCATTTGGAAGAGTGAAGTCCATGGTGTAATGGTATCGCGTCTGACCGGCAATCGGAAGATCCGGGTTCGATTCCCAGGTGGTTACTTCATTTTTTCATTTGTTCCGTTTCTCTCTCTGTCTTGCGCGGAATATCTCCTATACAAGCGTCGTTCTTTACGTATATATATATATATATAGAAAGGGATGATGCAATTAAATAGAAATTTTTATCACTGATATGGAACATTAAATTTATATATATAGAAAGCGTTCATTCCAGCTTTAATGGATGGACATGAATTAAATTAAGTTAATTTTAATTACATATTTGCGCATGAAAATATCATATTATTAATTCATAGAGCAATCCTAAAATATTAATTAATTTTAATATTAATTTCATGTTGCGAACGATGCATTCATGATACAATGGTCAGGTTACAATTATTAGAAATTTGACATTGTCAGCACTACAAGCTGAAGCCGAATGATGCTGACTGGATATTATACACTTCAAGGTATAAAAAGAGCTTTGGAAACACTAGTCAAAGGTTTAAATTCAATTCAACGAGCCTTTGCATGCGTCTGAAGAGTTCCTATTTTCAGTAATTGCAGAAATATATAAATTTGACTCCTTACTGTTTACTAGTTATTATACCAATGAAATTCCTTCAAACTAGACTTGATACTAGATAGTATAATCCAACTGAAGTTCTGTTCGTAAAATAATTTGGTTTTAATTAAATATCGGATTTAATTGAAGTTTGATCGTATAATTTGGGCATTTTTTTTTCACTATTATTTTGTAATTAAATGCTTTTTTTTTTCCTAACTGGAATCGAGAGTGTCATGAAACAAAGCGATTTCGCTTTCTGGAAAAGAAGAATGTTTACCTGCAATTTTAGTAACTTCGTTTGGATAGGAAGTAATTCCGTGTCAAATATCCAAAGGAGTCTAAACGCCTGCTGATATTTTTATTTACTTTAAACACTAAAAATCGTAAAACTCGTAAAACTCTTCATCTCGTCGGACTGCTCCTTTTTTGTTGGTTCTGACGTAACATCTTTCGGATAAAATAAAAAAAATCCACTATCCCGAAGTATCCGATCTAATGGATTTTTTTGTCACGGTCCTCTTACGACAAGTTGCTTTCTTCTGAGGATCTCGCCTCTCTCGATGTTTACCCAGAATCAGTTTCGGTTTCTACTGTACTTTGAACTGAGGGTCTCCTGTTAAAATATTCCTCGTCCAGCTGCGTCCAAAATACGATTTCTCTCCTTTGGTGAACAATTCCATTTCGGAGCGATTTTTTATTTTTTCATTGCAGTTCCTTTCACATTCGGGTATATTCTTGGATAGTCGTAAGAGTTCATTTCCATCTTGTTGAGGAGTGTTTTTTTCTTTAGATTCTGGTGAATCTCAGTTTGAATTCTTCAGGTTTTGGTCCCAGCCTTGTTACCCTTCCAATTCTTATTCAGTTCTGCTTCAAGTATAGCAGCGCCGTTACTTTTCCTCACCTATGGTGACGTCCTTTTGCATGTCTGAATCAGTTGAATCATTTCCCCGAACTGTCGCCCTCGCCTCTGGATGGGATTTTAAACCCTAGGCAGGAAGAAATAGTGATCATATTACAGAATATTAAATTTTTCTGCAAAACTTGTTCTTATAAACGCTTTGGTTTAAAATAAAACCGTGAGCTATTCGTCACGTTCATGATTGAGTTTGATTGCTTTGGTAGAGTATGAAGCCTCGTGACCAAATAGAATGTGGATCGGCTGATTTACAATTACTTTTGTTTACAAATAACATCTGAACCTAATCTAACTTACCTTGCCTAAACTAATGTCCAGTTTCTTAAAATTTGTATCCATTTAAAATTCAGTGTAGATCCGTTAAATTCTAGAATAACGAAATGTAAACAAAAGTTTGGGCTGGAATTTTGAAGGTTTGTTCAAATGAATGCTAATTTCGCAAATACTCAGAGTAGTTGGTTATTAGGCCAAGTCCCTTGTGGTGCGTTGTTAGGACGTGCTTACATAACTTAGGCCTAAAATACCTATACTTTATTGGTTTAAATATTTAGACAAATATGGACGTAGGTCTTATATCTATTTTTTCTAAGAGCCTACCTTCATGGCAAGCCTACTTAACCCTTATTTCATAACTTGGGTAAAATATAGCTTTGGTATAATTTACCACAGTTATGACAGGAGTTTACCTTTATTTCATAACATTCGTATAATTTACCATGGTTATGAAATAAGGGTCAAAACAAATGTTTAATGCAAAGGTTCCAAAATTGTTTGGGCATCAAGTAGCCTTATATACCTATTAAAATTAGTAGCCTAGGCCAACACTGCCTGTATAAGATCTGATAAGTACACCAAATGGATCATCTGAAGATCAGGTCCCCCAGCACGAAAATAGCACGACCTAACCTAATCAATCGTTAGGTCAACTGTACCCCTTGACGATTGGTAAGGTAGGTCGTGATATTTTCGTTAGTTAGCCTTATAAAACTAACTAAAGAAGGCTGGGGGCCCTGATCTTCACCAAATTATTATTATTATTATTAAACTTTGAGTTCAGTTGCATATTATTTTATTTTCGCCATAGTGTAGACTGTAGAGTATTAATTTAAATTAATCTCCGTCGAATCTTGAAGAAAACGGACGAATAGAAAATGAAGATAATGGTAAGTAAACTCACTTTAGCATTATGACTTGTGAAAGAGCTTTGTAGTGAATACTCTTATTTTAGTTTCAAGATAAATGTTAATTTTACCGTCTTGAATTTCGGAATAGCTATAAATTCATTTTAAATTAGTTACCCATCATAATTCAATTGTAAACCACATTAATACTAATTTTATGTATACTGTATTATTTTATTGTATGTAAACATAATTATTATATATCACAATTGTCAGTTAATTATTTATATTCAAATAATTATTTTAATCTAATACCATGTCCTTTTGCAAATAAATAATAGAAATCCAAGGGTTATATTTTCCATCTTTGGTACTGTCGCAGTTTCGCCTAACGGACTCAATACGGCTAGTGAGATAATCACTGGTTGGCACTTAACCAGCGGCAGTGCTTATGTACATCATCCAGGTTACCTATACCGGATAGATGCGCTACGGTCCCAAGCCGTAGCTTGCCTAGGCCCGACGACGACGAAAACCAACAATTGGTGACCCCGGAGTTGGATTCCCCCCCTTTTACCCGAACGAATAGGACTAGACTTGTACGTCGTTGTTCGTGCCCATCACCCCCTTCACCCCGACGACTAGACCATACTGTACGTCGCTCGTGCCCTCTGCCCCCTCACCCTGCCCGTGCGCTCTGTGCCTGCGCTCGTCTCACCTCCACTCCTTCGTTGGTAACTTGTCTTGCTTGTACGTCAGCAAGCATAGAAGATGCCTGACGACGCTGGTGCCATCTCCCACTTGAGCGTAAAGCTCCCCGTCTTCTGGCCGGGTGAATCCATTTATTTGGTTCCACCAGTGGATCACAATTCAACTTGGGAAGGATCACGCGCTAGCATGACAAATACGATCATGTTTTTGTCCTCTCTACCAGCGAGCATCATCTCTGAAGTCCGTGACGTCATCGTGTATACTTCCACGAGTGAGGACCCATACAACGATCTGAGTCTGCCATCCGTGCCGCACCACTGTCTCCGAGCGTGAGAAACTACATCAGTTAATCTCAAAAGAAGAACTTGGAGACCGTAAGCCCACTCAAATGCTGAGGGCTATGCAGTGCGCTCTAGGCGAACGCGCACAAACCTTCGATAAGGACATCTTTAGACAGTTGTTCTTGCAGAAACTTCCTCCATCAGCTCAGCGTGTCTTGGCCACTATGGATCCTGCTACTCCAGTTGATAAACTAGCAGAAACTGCCGACAAAGTAGTGGAGATTGACACAGCTCCGGTCAACAACGTGAACACACAATCGAACTGGAGTTGAAAGTGGAAGAGTTAAGTCACAACTCAACCACGTTTGTTCTCTGCTACAAAATCAACGGCAAAGAAGCCATTCTCGGTCAAGATTTACGAAGAGGCATCGTTCGAGTTCCGGGAGATCTGCTTCTACCACTCTAAATTTGGAAAGAAGGCTAGGAAGTGCATCTCCCCTTGCAATTTTTCGTCGGAAAACCCCAGCAGCGAGTCCTAATGGCGTCTAGTACTCGCACTGCCAACCTGTTTATTCATAAAGGACAGGAACTCTGGTGTCAATTTCTTGGTCGATACCGGAGCGTCAGTCAGTGTATTCCCTCAAAAATCTGGTCATAACGCACTCGGAATCTCCGCCTCTATACGCTGCTAACGGTTCACGCATACCCACGTACGGTACTCAGTCGCGTGAACTAAACTTGGGCCTTCACCGATCCTTCAAGTGGATTTTCATCTGTGCTCAAGTGCAGCATCCCATAATCGGCGCTGACTTCCTCCAGCATTTCAAACTCCTGGTGGATCTTGACAAGCGACGCTTATGCGACCAGGCCACACTGCTTTCTGTTCTTGCCAAACAGGTTGCCCTTCCGGACGCCTCGAACTCTGCACTTTCCCTCGTTCCCCCTAATTCCATGTACCAGTGCCTTTTCCAGCGATATCCAGGAATTCTTCAACCGATGCAGATGGGTGATACCATTAAGCACACCATTACCCATCACATTACAACAAAAGGTCCCCCTGTGTTTGCAAAACCCAGACGTCTTGCCCCGGACAAACTGAAAGCTGCCAAATCGGAATTCCAGCTTATGATAGATCTTGGGATAATAAGACCTTCCAAAAGCAGTTGGTCCTCTCCCCTACACCTGGTCCAGAAGAAGTCAGGAGACTGGAGACCATGTGGGGATTACCGGTTTTTGAATTCGACAACCATCCCGGACCGATATCCGTACCAAATGTCCCAAGATTTTACTTCTCTTCTCCACGGCAAATCTATCTTCAGTAAAATAGACCTCGTTAAGGCTTTCCACCACATTCCCGTAGAGCCTTCGGATATTCCCAAGACTGCAGTTTGTACACCATTTGGGTTATTCGAATTTGTGAAGATGCCGTTCGGGCTACGGAATGCTGCGCAAACCTTTCAGAGGTTTATAGATGAGGTCACCAGAGGCTTAGACTTTGTTTATGCCTACATCGATGATTTGCTTGTGGCCAGCTCAACGGAAGAGGAACATAAGGAACATCTTTCACTCCTCTTTCAACGCTTAGAACAATACGGTGTTACTATTAATGCATCTAAGTGTGTGTTTTGCACAGCCAACCTTGGAATTTCTTGGTCACACGATTTCGCAGCACGGAATTACCCCCCTTCAGGACAAGTGTGAAGTGATAAAAAATTACCCTATGCCAAATAATCAGCGTGAGTTACGTCGGTTTCTAGGTTTGGTAATTATTACCACAAGTTCATTAAAAACTGTGCCAGTGTTCTTGCTCCTCTACACGCTATGATCACACACAAACGCAAGGTAACGAAATTGGTATGGTGTAGCGATAGTTTACAGGCGTTCGACAATGCCAAAATGCTATCAATAGTGCATTGTCTCTGTCATTTCCTATCAGTGATGCCCCCCTAACTCTGACGGTCGATGCATCAGATGTTGCGATCGGTGGGTGTTGGAACAAACCATTAACGGTCAACAAGCACCCATCGCGTTTTACTCGAAAAAAGCTGCAGCCAGCCCAAACGCGTTATAGTGCTTTCGGACGTGAACTTCTTGCTATTTACTTAAACGTGAAGCATTTTCAACATTTCCTTGAAGGCCGAGAGTTTTGTGTTTTTACCGACCACAAACCTTTGGTCACTGTCTTCAATAAAAACAGCTGTAACCACTCTCCCAGAGTCATCAGGCAACTCGATTATATCTCGCAATTTACCACAGATATCCGCCACATCAAAGGTGTCTTGAACACTCCAGCGGATGCACTTTCAAGAATAGAGATTACTTCTGTTACCCTCAGCTCTACACTGTGGAATGCTATTGCACAGGATCAAGATAAGGATACGGAACTACAAGACCTGCTCAGAGAAGACTCCACTCACTCACTTTCCCTCAAGAAAATGAGTATGCCAGGATTGTCTGTGCCCCTCTATTGCGACGTATCAACAGCTGCTATTCGCCCTTATGTCCCTCCATGTCACAGACAAGCAGTCTTCACGGATCTTCATAAGCCCCTCCATCCTGGTATCCGTGCTTCGCAACACCTGGTTACCTCTCGCTTTGTTTGGCCCTTGATGCGGAAGGATGTCAAACATTGGACCAAAACGTGCCTTGCCTGCCAGCGTGCCAAAGTCCAAAGGCACACCAGGTCCCCCTTTGACGCATTTCCGCCCCCATCCCAGCGATTTGAGGTAATTCATGTAGACATTGTTGGCCCTCTTCCAGTGATTCAAGGCCAACGTTATCTGCTCACCTGTCTCGACCGCTTTTCCAGATGGCCTGAAGCCATCCCACTTCCTGATATCCAAGCGGACACTGTTGCAAGAGCCTTTCTTCATGATGGGTATCAAGATTTGGATTGCCGACAAAAGTCATCACTGACCAAGGTCGCCAATTTGAGTCTTCGCTTTGGAAGAAGTTTTACCAGCTTGTTGGGTACAGTACATGCGCATACCTGTGCGTATCATCCGCAAGCTAACGGCCTCGTCGAACGCTTCCATCGCCAGCTGAAGTCATCCCTTATGTGTCACGAAGACTCCCATTGGATGGATAAGCTTCCACTCGTGTTGCTTGGTATTCGCTCTGCATTTAAGAGTGATCTGAAGACTACAGCGGCTGAACTAGTCTATGGAACAACACTGCGGCTACCAGGTGGCTACTTCACTGCAGGGGATAAGTCATGTGATCCTACGGAATTCGCTCAAACACTTTCCTCTCACATGCAGTCCCTTCAGCCTGTTCCCCCTCGATTGACTAGCCAACAGAACATCTTTGTTTCCCCAGCCCTCCAGTCTTGCACCCACGTTTTCGTTCGTTACTTGTCCCAAAACGGCCTCTCCAATGTCCATATGACGGGCCCTATGAAGTTCTCCGACGTACGCGCAAATCATTTCTCATCCAGCGCGGTTCCAAGGTCGACAAGGTTTCTATCGATCGTCTTAAGCCTGCGTTTTTGGAATCAACCTTAAGCGAGGTACATGTAGCTACCAAAAAGGTCCAGGGGAAATCTGTGCCGTTCGGAACTCTTTGAACTTCCTCTCTGGTGGGGGGTGTGTAGTGAATACTCTTATTTTAGTTTCAAGATAAATGTTAATTTTACCGTCTTGAATTTCGGAATAGCTATAAATTCATTTTAAATTAGTTACCCATCATAATTCAATTGTAAACCACATTAATACTAATTTTATGTATACTGTATTATTTTATTGTATGTAAACATAATTAATTATATATCACAATTGTCAGTTAATTATTTATATTCAAATAATTATTTAATCTAATACCATGTCCATTTTGCAAATAAATAATAGAAATCCAAGGGTTATATTTTCCATCTTTGGTACTGTCGCAGTTTCGCCTAACGGACTCAATACGGCTAGTGAGATAATCACTGGTTGGCACTTAACCAGCGGCAGTGCTTATGGCTACATCATCCAGGTTAACCTATACCGGATAGATGCGCTACGGTCCCAAGCCGTAGCTTGCCTAGGCCCGACGACGACGAAAACCAACAGCTTGTTATTTAGCATAAATCAACTTCTAGAACAAGTAATGGATAATCTCTAGGAGCGCTCCATTTTTCAATATTAAACATACACTCATAAAACATATACCATTTGAAAGCTCACATTTTTCTGAGTCTAAAAATGTAGTAATCCAAAAGTATCAATAGCAAATAAAAAGTAACGATTTAATTAATTGTTTGACGCGTGACGTCATTAACTACATTATAAAGGTTGGCTAAGTTATAAATCTTCAGTCTGTGTTGTAAGATGGTATTTTTGGTAATTGTTACGCTAACCTAACCTAACATGAATATGTTATTATATTATCATTTGTATAATTTAGGTCTCGGGGGTACGGGGGCGGAGCCCCCGTAAAGATCACGCATCACAAATTGATCGGTATAGGGTTTTATATTTAAACCTAGTTACTTTTTATTTGCTATTGATACTTTTGGATTACTACATTTTTAGACTCGGAAAAATGTGGGCTTTCAAATGGTATATGTTTTATGAGTGTATGTTTAATATTAAAAAATGGAGCGCTCCTAGAGATTTACCCAAGTAATGCTCGCATCAGTTGTTCTGGAACATTTCTGCCTCTTTAAAAAGAGTATTATAACTGATACTTTTCCGTTATCAGCTCCCTCGAAACCTACGGGAAAATTATTGAATGCCCGGTTAGGTCAACTGTACGCCCTTCACGATTGGTTAGGTAAGTCGTGATATTTTCGTTAGTTTTAACGAAAATATCACTGTACGCCCTTGACGATTGGTTAGGTTAATTCGTGATATTTTCGTTAGTTTTAATGAAAAATATCACGACTTAACCTAACCAATCGTCAAGGGCGTACAGTTGACCTAACCGGACATTCAATAATTTTCCCGTAGGCTTCGAGGGGGCAGATAACGGAAAAGTACCTTATAACCTAGTCTCGATGTGACCTCCAAAGTGTAATATATCAGATTCGGGTATAAGAAAAATACCTTCTATTATTGTAACTTTTATACAGGGTGATTCACTCGCTGGTAGCCCCACAGTATCGCTAATATGATACTCTGGGGCTACCAGCGAGTGAATTACCCTATATTATAATCACAATTACTGTGAATTGTTTAGTTTAATAAATTTATTCATAAACATTTATACAACTGAAATAACTGTACGAAAATTGGAAAAAACGAAGGGCCATTTTGCAACTCTGAAAAGTTTAAAACAATGGGAAAGTTTTCTTATGCAATTATTTTCAAAGTCACTTCAAATATGCGTTTTATATTTGATCTTTCGGATCTTTTAAACTATTCCCCCCCCCTCAACATACTCTATACTCTTTTCAACAATCACCACCCCAATGTTGATCTTTTCATCTATATCCCCCCCAAAGTTTAAACTCTGCAAATTAACCAAAATAAGATAAGAAAACAATAACAACAAATTTATTATTTATTGCAAACATATAATAAATAGAGAACCATTATTTACATAGGATAAAATATTTTAATATGCTCACATAAGTTATTAAAAGCATTTCGATTAAATCTATCGCGCCACATAAATTTTTACAGGTACCAGTGTAAGAAATCGCGCTTGCATCCCATCATTTCTTTAATGCGTTGTTTATGCTTGTGCCCGTAAGATTCTATGTACTGATGGGACTAACTAACTATGACTGATCTTAGTTCCAGAACCTTTAATACAGTTCGACAAAATATTTTCGCGACAGTTGATTTACAAATATAAGAAAGTTAACTGCCAAACCCTGTAATAGAATTTTTGGATCACCTGAAGATTAGGGTCCCCCGCCTTCCCTAGTTAGCCTTATAAGGCTAACAAACGAAAATATCACGACCTAACCTAACCACTGGTTAGGCCAACTGTACGCCCTTGACGATTGGTTAGGTTAGGTCGTGATATTTTCTTTAGTTAGCCCTATAAAGCAAACTAAAGAAGGCTGGGGCCCCTGATCTTCAGGTGATCGGAATTTTTAAACCGGAAATATGATAGAATATAATAGAATTTTCAAGATATGTATCTTATATACATATCTTAAAAATTCTATTATGTAAATAAGATAAGTAACACCGGATCTATAATATTGACCTTTTAAACTATGTCCCCCCATTCTCTGAAGCTGGGGAGGAAATAGTTTAAAAGATCCGATCTGTCTTCTTGTAACGACCAATGAAAATTCCGCTCAAACGTAGGTCGTGTAGGATGGTCTTTTGTCATTGGCCTATTATATATATATATATATATATATATACAGTGCTTAATTTGTGACGGAACGCTCCGGAACGCCGTTCCGGTATTTTATTTTAAAACCTAATTAAAAAAAAAAGGTTTTTATTTTAATAAAAAGGCCAGCAACGTAATTTCATAACTTAAAATCCAACGAAATACAGACAGTAGAAAGCGAAAACTAGTCGATCAAGCAGAAAGAAGTTTGGAGTGTGTGTGGAAATTAATGTGATTATTCTATGAACTTCCTATATATAGCAATAGCATGTAAGTAAAGCAATTTTATTTTTTCAAATACAGATAATATTTTGTTTCACTTAGATGAAATAACATTTCACTTAGATGTTGCAATCACAGTCTAACTTTTTCTTTAAAATAATACTGTATTCGAAGAACTTTCATTTGCATGTTGCGCAGTTTTCGCAGAAAAAGCGCTTAAAATGCGTTGGTTTCGGGGGCGCCGCCCCGGACCCCGCTGGGGGAGCTTACAGCGCTCCCCCAGACCCCCCTAACTGTGAGGGCTTCACCTGCGTTCCACTTCTGTTTCATTTACAAATTAAGCGCTGTGTGTATATATATATATAAGGTTTTTTTAAGGTTGGGTTTATGTCGGCCCAGCTAAAATATGGAGTCATATAGGTCCATTTTTTTGTTGCATGGTACCCTACTATTTTTTTTTGCTTTATAAATAATAAGTTTTATTTTAGTTATTGTCTACTTTGAGTTAACATTGCAGTACTGATGTTTTTGCTTATCTTTTTATTTGTAAAAATGTTATGGGAGCAATCTTCAAATTAATGGGGGGAAAATAGCCCCATAAACACTTTAAAAAAAACCTGTTTATATATATATATATATATATATATATATATATATATATACACCGTATATCGCGGCGTACAAGGCGAATGGGCGTATAAGACGACCCCCAAATTTTCAAGTTAAAATGTAGGTTTTGGGCTATACTCGTCATATAAGACGACCCCCCTCATCGTGCACTTGATTCGGGGAACCAAATGAGCCAGTGAGGAATTACTGCTCCAATAGTCCTTTCGTTCACTAGGCCTACCACTATTCACTGACCAGCGGAGCAGTGCTGGTAAGCAACACAGTCTACCTAAGCTAATGGAAACTACAAAAATATATACTTATTTAGTGTCAGTGCGAAGTGTATTATGGTATAGCTTTGATTATTTGATACAAGGCCAATTCCCTTCTTTTTATGGCAAGATATTGTCAATTAATTAACTACCACAATCTACACTTGAAGCCTGTGATTGGCTAGGCTGACATTTGCATTTTATTGTCGTCATGCAATCATACCACATATTACAGTGTGTCCGTAAAGTCATGGTGGGATTTTAAATAGCTATATTATTGCAACGAAACATGATAATGAGATGAAAAAAAGGCAAATTGAAGAACAACTCTAAAAGAATAACTTTATTTAACGTAGTTCGATATGGGCTCCTCTGGTAGCCCTGCAGACATCTAGGCGGTGATTCAATTCCAGCCACACACGCCCAAGAACATCAGGAGTGACGGATGCGATAGCTTCCGTGATTCGATCGTGCAAGTTATGAATATCCCTACTGGGTACACTGTACACGCTTTGCTTGACGTAACCCCACAAATAAAAGTCCAAAGGTGTCAGGTCCGGAGAGCGTGGAGGCCATGGCTTCCATCCTCCTCTTCCTATCCATCTCTGTGGAAATTTTTCATTAAGGAATTCTCGAACAACGTTGGCATAGTGCGGAGGAGCACCATCTTGCTGAAAGATGACATTATTGTCAATAAATTGGGGTACTGCAAAATGTTCCAACATAGCGAGGTAGTTGTGTGACGTCACAGTGGGTTCCGCGAAGAAAAATGGGCCAATCACTCGATCTCGTGCTAGAGCACACCACACATTAACTTTCGGGCTATTACGCTCATGTTCAACATAGGCATGTGGACAGCCTAGACTAACTACGAGATAAAGGTTAAGCTTAGCCTAGACTAACTACAAGATACAACTTTGAGAGTTGTTCTTAAATTTGGCATTGTTTCAGCTCATTATCATGTTTCGTTGCAATAATATAGCTATTTAAAATCCACCTTGACTTTACGGACACACTGTATTTAAGGTTAGACAACTCTCATTACACTGCAATTTTATTATTTATTATAATAATGTGAATTAAGTTGAGTTTCAGTAGAAAATATCTGTGGCAGGAATTACCGAGGCGGGGGTTAGCCTACCGTACACACTCCATCAACCATCACCCATGTTAACAACTTACCGTACACCACAGGATTTAAGGTTCACATTTTATACCTAGTGTATAAGACGACCCCTAGTTTTGGGGGATTTTTTTTTAAGCTTCACATTTTATACCTAGTGTATAAGACGACCCCTAGTTTTGGGGGATTTTTTTTTAAGCTTTAAATGTCGTCTTATACGCCAGTATATACGGTGTATATATATATATATATATATATATATATATATATATATATATATGTTCTAAAAACACTCGTTCATAATGTAAACATTCATCACTTTCATCGTAAATACTGTTTCAATCCTTCATTATTACCCCAATTGTTTCCACATATTAAAGGGGATGGACAATGCCCAGAGTCAGATTTGTACCCGGTTAGGTTATTTCTCCGAGACTTGGTTCTTCAGAAGGTTTCGTATTTGTTCCTGTTTCCAGGGTTCGGTGTCACGTGTGTCCCTGTTGTTATTTGTTATTTATTCCTATAACTATCACGTTATTTGTTCTTGCAACAGGACATATTATTTGGCATACCCACTATTATTAATACAAGGATTAACAGTAGAGGCACCATAATTAATTAATACCTTCATTAAATCTACTGAAGTGATCCGAGTGTTCTCGTGTCAACCTAAGTTTATTAAAAAAGTGACATTTAACTATAGTTAATTTAACGGTAACGGTTCACCCTAAACTGAAGAACTTGATAATTACACCGGTCTGCATGAAAATCGATTTCTTTATTTTGAGTTGTGGTTCTGAAGCAGTTCGCTGCGCTGAATTAAAAAATGCTACCAGTTTTTTTTCTATCACCCACTGTTTTAAAGTTATTAACAAAACAATTTTGGGGCGTTTTGTAATTTTTTACCTTTTTTATCTTCAATTAATTTCGTTTTTTTCATATTTTTCAGATAGATAATTCTAACATTACGTCTTTAAAATTTTAATAATGGCTTCTAGAGGATGTACCCATAGTCCAGACATATTTTGTTATATTTGTGGTCGGTATGTTGCTGTAAAACAAAGGACAAATGTAACGACCTTCATTAAGAGAGCTTATCATGCTTATTTTGGAATTAAATTAGGAGATCAAGACAAAAGTTGGGATCCCTATGGTATGGCGCGAGCCTAGAAACCATACCGACGACTGCTACTTCTGTTCTTGCAATGTTAAAGGTTATAATGCAAAGAATAAAGAGAGCCTTCAATACCCAAGTCTTCCATCTGCAATAAGGCCGGTACCCCATGGTCCAGAAGTTCCTATTCCCCGCCCACCCGAGAGTCTGGATCAATACAATTCAGATTCTGATTCAGCTCCAAATCCAGACAATGATGATGTTTATGAACAGCCAACAGCTGACCGAGATCCTAAACCATTAACCTAAGCCGAACTAAATGACTTAGTCAGGGATTTGAATCTGCCTAAGGACTCTGCAGAACTTTTGGGGTCTAGATTGCAGGAGAACAATTTATTGGCATCCGACACATACTTCGCTTGGTACAGAAATCGTGAGAAAGACTTCGTGCCTTTTTTCGAAGAAGATGGTCCCTTGGTATTTTGCAAGGACATCACAGGATTAGTGTGCAAGCTAGGCATCGAATACCAAACCAGTGACTGGAGGTTGTTTATAGATTCCTCTAAAACCAGTCTAAAAGGAGTGTTACTGCACAACGGTAACAAATATGCATCAATCCCAGTGGCCCATTCTACTCATTTAAAAGAGACCTATGATAACATGAAACTGCTTCTGGAAAAAATTCAGTATCAAAATCACAGATGGATATTGTGTGGGGATCTCAAAGTCCTTTGCATGTTACTTGGGCAGCAATCAGGATACACTAAGATGCCATGTTTCATCTGCGAATGGGATAGTCGAGCACGTGACCAGCACTGGAAGAGGAAAACTTGGCCTCCTAGAGAGAATCTTACCCCAGGATCAAAGAACATTTTACATGAACATCTAGTTGAACCAAATAAATCCTCCTACCACCCTTGCACATTAAGTTAGGCTTCATGAAGCAGTATGTCAAAGCATTGAATAGAGAAGGTGAGTGTTTCAAGTACATTTGTTTAAAATATCCAAAGATTATCTACGAGAAAATAAAGGAAGGTGTTTTTATAGGTCCTCAGATTAGAAAGTTATTGACAGACGATCATTTCCTGAACACAATGACCAATAAAGAAAAAGAAGCATGGCTTGGTTTCAAAGATGTTGTTGAAAACTTCTTGGGAAACTTCAAAAACCAAAATTATGAAAGACTGGTGGAAAATATGCTTAAAACGTTTTGCACCTTAGGCTGCAACATGATCCTGAAAGTTCACTTCTTATTTTCGCATCTTGACCGTTTTCCCGAAAATCTCGGAGATGTCAGTGAGGAGCAAGCGGAACGATTTCACCAGGACATCAAAACCATGGAAAGAAGATATCAAGGAAGATGGCATACAAATATGATGGCGGATTACTGCTGGTGTCTGCAACGAGATCAGCCTAACGCACAGCATAAGAAAACATCAAAGAAGCACCGGTTTCCTGAAATGTTTGCAAGTAAAGAAGGTAAATATATTTTGTTTCTTTCAGTTATTTTTTTATTCTTTCATAAACAAGCAATATGCTTGTCCAAGAGCTAGGAGCTATTTAATTCTGCTTTAATTAGGTTTTACTCTATCACCTAAAGATTTCGTGCTACAAGGGGTGTTGTAATACCTCATCTGTCCCCAAATGTTAACCACCCATTGATGGGAGGGGAGAGAGTATTTCGCTGGGAACGGGACTGGTTGTTATATATATTTACCCTACATTATTATGTAAGCGTTACTGTAGTCTATAACAACAAAATTTATGGTTTAGCATGTGCAATCCAATGTTGGTCTCGATAAGATGGTTCACATTTGGGGATAAATGTGGGATTTATGACACACCCTGTAGTAAGAAAACCATACGTGATCGGGAAAAACTAACTATATTTTTGAGATCAGCGCACTCAAATTATATAGAATCACCAACTAGTTTGTAAAAATCGATCGACAAGTTTTCAAATGTGTACTGGTGTTATCTGGGCGAACTCCCCCCACCCACCCCAACGCAATAAATACATACTGTAAATATTTTGATAAGTCACAATAACTTTCAAATTTTAAATTTTATTTTAGTTAATGTACGATCTGAAATTTAATACGCGAACTTGGGTGAGAAAGGAAAATGGAGGATCTATATTGCAATTTAGATCATAAAGCAATTACTGTCTCAGAAACTATGCTGTGCGTACAGCGATGTACTGTATGAAAATAAAAGGATTTACTTTTCAATACATATATACAGTATATGCAAAGCCAAAGTTATCCGCGGGTAGTTTCAGTGGTTTGTATAACCACTTCCACATGACAGAGCACTCTCTCCACTAGATTTCTGCAGACAGCTGGTGTGATCCGCGCCCACTCCTCTATACCGTCAACCATTTGCCAAAGGCTACTGGACTTTAGAAATCTCTTGCGAATTTCTCAGCGCAGGTCATGGCAGCACGTTGGTGTCATTATCCATAAACCAAATTATTACACATGCTGCTGCATGTCATGCGACATTGTCCTACCGGAAAAATGCGTTGGATTGCGAGCCGAAAAATCCATTTTAGCCACCGAGACATGATCCCTCATGATGTCAGTGTACCTACCGGCATTAAGCGGCTGAACAATTTCACATATGGGCACAACATCGGCTTCACAGAATGATTCCCAGACCACGTTTCCACCTTCACACTCCTTCACAGTTGTTAAAAAACACTTCGGATCATATATCTCATTTGACAATCTCCACATCCAGACCTGGTTTCCGGATAATGCCCTTAAAGCGCTTTCATGGTCTGCCCTATAAAGTTAATTGATCCATATACTGTAGACCACCAATATTAAAAAAGTAATTGTTCCAATTGAACGTATTATGGAACGAGTTCTTGGTAAAACGAACGGTCCATCTTTCTTTTTTGGACCTATTTTAAACCAATCATGTTTTTAATATCAATATTGGTTAAAAATCGGTAAAGAAAAGGTAGATGTTCCGGCGGTTTCTATAATGAATCATTAATTTTACCAATCTTTCCGTAGCACTGGTATGCATATGAAATTGTTTTGTCTGCTGTGAGGGTTTTTTCAACTCATATTATATAATTCGACCATGCTGAATTCGAAAATGACATTGGTTTTCCTCAATCAGGTCAGGTTTTTTCTCTATTGGCCATTTATTATAAGTCCAATTTTATCCCAAATTTATTGATTTTTTTAGCTTAAACACTGTAGATACGAGTAATATTATAAGAACACTCGTGAAAAATGAAAACATTGTGTGAATAAATACTTTTATTCATACAATGAATATGGAAAAAAGTTTATTGAGGAAGGAATGAAGTTTTTTGGCTTTCCGTCTGTGTTTTTCTTCGGGCACGTCTCGCTTCAAACACCAGCAATAGTCCGCCAGCATATTGATATCCCAGTTTCCCTGGTACCTCTCTTCCATTATTTTGATATCTTGGTGAAATCGTTCACCCTGTTCCTCACTATAATCCCCGCAATTTTCAGGAAAATAGTCCAAGTGGGACCACAAAAAGTGCATTTTTATGGACATGCGCGACCCATGAGCTTTGAAAGCTTCCATCAAGTTTTCGACAACGGACTCGTATTCTGGACTTCTACGCTTGCCAAGAAAATCAGTGACAACTGATTTGAATGCCTGCCAGGCATTCTTCTCAGTTGGAGTCATTGCGTTTTCGAACTGAGTATCCTTGATCAAAGTTCGAATTTGAGGACCATCAAAAACCCCAGCATTTAGTTTAGCATCAGATATATGAGGAAATTTACTCTCGAGATATCAGAATGCTGAACCCTCCTTATTCATTGATTTGATGAAATTTTTCATCAAGCCCAGCTTAATATGAAGTGGTGGGAGCAAAATTTTTGTTGGTGGTACAAGGGGCACTGAAACGACATTATGCGACCCAGGTTCAAAATTCTCTCTGGATGCCCATTCACGCTGTGCATAGTGCTTCTCATCCGCTCGGCTATCCCATTTGCAGAGGAAACATGGGTATTTCGTGTATCCCCCTTGCATTCCCAATACAAATGCCACAATCTGAAAAAAATGAAAATATTTAAAGAATTTAGAGAATTTGTTCTATCAGATAAAAAAATCTATGCATTGGACTGTATCACTTCTGTGGGGAAGTTAAGTGTTCTTATACGCTCTCAAATAACCTTTGGAAAAACAACATAGTCAATAGCAATAGTTTACTTATGATATTAGTATTACCTTCAAATCTCCACAGATCCTCCAGTTATGTTGGTCGTATACAAGAGCATGCAGTAAAATTTTCATGTTATCGTAGCTCTCAGTAAGTTGTACGGAATGTGCTACAGGGACTGATGCAACCCTATTCCCAATGTTGAGAAGTACTGCTTTCAAACTTCGTTTAGACGAGTCTATAAATAGCCTCCATTCTGATGCGTTATATGGCAGGCCCAAGGATTCGATTAGCCCCTCAACATTGCAGCAGTACACTAAGGAAGAGGTATTTTCGTGCACTGCAAAAAAACTTGCGGAATTCTTCCTCTCGTTTCCTATACCAGGAGAATGTTGTTCCCGGAGCCAGCAAGTTGTCCTCTCGAAGTCGTGAGCCCAAGATCTCGGCAGCTAATTTGGAAAGTCCTAAATCCCTGGTAAGATCATTAAGTTTGGCCTGGTTGAGAGGCCTCGGTTCATTTGAACCGGTATTTTGAGGTATATACGACTGGGACTGGTCATTGGCATTGGTCATTGATTCATCATCAGAATCATCGAAGTCCAGGTTTGAGGTGGGTCGGGTATTGGAATTCCAGGACCATGGGGTACAGGTCTCATAGCAGAAGGAATGTCAGGGTATAGAACAATGTGTTTATTCTTCTTGTTAACTCCTGAAAATAGAAACACAGAAACATGGATATAAAACTTGCATATGAAATAGAAGAAGCATTCAGACAGTGGCGGCTCGTGAGGGAAGGCTGCGGTCTGTAAGATATGAAATAGGTCGATGGAGTCTGTATATTTTCTTTCTTTTTCATTCATATTGTCCCTTCGGGGACAATATGAATGAAAAAGAAAGAAAATATACAATCATTGTATATGTAAATGTAACTTGTATAACAATATGTGTGTAAATGTATTTTCTATAACAATATGTATTACATTATGGTGAATATTATGTCAAGTTTCATACGAGGATTTCAAAATATTTAAGAAAAATAAATTTATAAGCCCACCTTGGAGGTTTGTCATGCAGAAATAGCAATCTGTCACGTGATCCTTTCCTTCTCTCCAAATCATGGGAATTCCAAAAGGCAAAGATTTCGCTCTGCCTTTGCTCCATCTTCTCAAATTTTCAATGCACGTCTTGCAGCACATATGAAGGGCGAAATTTTTGTCCTGGTCCCCTAGCTTAATTCCAAAGTATGCTCTATACATTGTCTTCACAAATTTAGTGATTTGGGACTGGTTATTTGGCATGGTAACCGTCCCACATATGTAGCAGAATCTATTGGGATCATTTTTACACGCTCTATTCATTATGAAATATTTTATCTATATGCCTGAAAAGTAAAAAAAGATATTATACAAGTGAAACAAGTGATGATAGATGTTACTGTTCCAATTCCGCTTTGACAAAATCACGAAAAATTCTATTTTACTTATGAGGCTATGCTGGATAACCTGAGCTGATTGAGAAAAACGGATTGCAGATACGAAATCAGCAGGAAAAACTCTATAAGAATCACTTACAAAACCCTTGACAGCAAAATTGATGCATACCAGTGATAATCAGTTCAGTAAATAGAACGATTAAATTTTTAATATTGGTGGACTGTAATAATAATTATTACAGACGACTAGTATTAAAAATTTAATAGTTATTGTATCATTTAAACTTTACAGTGTGCTCAGAGCCCAGATCTAACTTCTATTGAGCACCTTTGGAACTATCTGGAGAAAGAACCTCGCCAAATCTGCACTTTCTCTTTAATCCTTATTTCTTCTAAGCATATGGCAATATATTCATACATATCTTGTCTGAACATTTGTATACCTGTGGATGACTCGCAATTAAAATTTTTTCAAGAATTTAAAAGGTGTTTTGACTTATCCATGCAACTATATATATATATATATATATATATATATATATATATATATATATATAGGTAAGGAAAACCGAAAACAATTCTTTTTAAGTACTCTTGAGCATACTTCAACACCTATGACTCTTCAGGGAAGAAAGGTTGAAAAAAAAGGGGAAAGTACCCGGAAATTCTGTTCCCCTCTTTTCCTCGGAGTATATTACTTTAATGATGATACAGTCTCTCGTTTTACTATTATATATATATATATATATATTATATATATATATATAAGCAAACAACCACAGGGAAAAGGAAAAAAGAAACACGAAATCCGAGCGCTTTCGTGATATATTCACATCTTCAGGGAAAAACAAATAATATTTGTTTTTCCCTGAAGATGTGAATATATCACGAAAGCGCTCGGATTTCGTTTCTTTTTTCCTTTTCCCTGTGGTTGTTTGCTTATTAATAAGATCGTGTTATTCTGTGATTTTACTGCATATATATATATATATATAAAATTATATATATATATATATATATATATATATATATATATATATATATATATATATACGAGGGTAATTCAATAAGTATCCGCACTTTTTATTTTCACAATTTTATTTTCACAATTTTATTTTCACATCTGATAGATTATAAACACATCACTTCTCAACATAGTCTCCCTGTTTCTCAATACACTTAGTCCAGCGATCTACAAGCTTCCTAATGCCATCACAAAAGAATGTTTTTGGCTGTGTGCGTAGCCAGTCATGTATCGACTCCTTCAGGTCATCATCGCCTTGGAATCGCTGACCTCTCAAAGCGTCTTTTAGTGGTCCAAACGGGTAAAAATCCGAAGGTGCCAGGTCTGGACTGTAGGAGGATGGTCAAGAACTTTAAATTTAAGTTCTTGAAGGCATTTTCTAGTCTGTGCAGCGGTATGAGGGCGCGCATTTTCTTATAACAGAATGACACCTTCCGACAATCTCCCTCTCCGTTTTTTGCGAATTGCTTGCTTTAACTCATTCCGAAGCATGTCAGAATACGATGCACTTGTTACTGTAGTTTCACGCTCTAGATAATGTTCAAGGATAGGGCCTCGTGTATCCCAAAACAGTGTTAGCATAACTTTACCTCCTGACGGCTGCGCTTTGAACTTCCTTGCAATGGGAGATGTTGGATGCTTCCATTGCATGTTCTGTCGTTTGCTTTCTGGTTCATAGTGATGGATCCAGGTTTCATCTCCAGCGATAATGCGCTCCAAAAAGTTTTCACCTTCATTATGATACCGCGCCAAAAGACGAGAGCAGGCGTCCATACGATTACGCTTGTGCTCTTCTGTCAATTGTTTGGGCACGCATCTTGCACAAACCTTGTGAAAGCCAAGAATGTCATGAACTATCGAATAGGCTGACCCTTGACTGATGTCTAATGAAGATGCAATTTCTTTTATTGCTAATCTTCTGTCATCAAAATCATGGCTCTAGCTTCTTCCTGCTTGTCACCACTGGTTGATGTTGACGGTCATCCTGAGCGCTGAGCATCTGTCACACATGTCCGGCCTTCCTTGAACATTTGAATCCACTCGTACATACTTCGCCGTGGAATCGCATTATTCCCATACTGAGCATATAAACGCGTGTGAATTTGAGCTCCTTTCACACCTTCTGCCACAAAAATGCCACGGATCTCTGTTCTTCCAGAGTACAAACTGAAAGCGGCGCAGCCATGCTCACTACTCGGACGATATGTGACAGCTACGAGTAGCCTAAATAAGCCTATACTGTTGCTAGCCTAAATAAGCCTATAGATCTCGGTTTGGCTCGTTATTACGAGTATATATTATATATACTATATTATCACTAAAATAAAAAGTGCGGATACTTATTGAAATACCCTCGTATATATATATATAATATATATATTATATATATATATATATTAATATATATATATCACACGGTGAACCAAAAGTAGGTGGACAGTAGGTTGAATACGGTTTGTGTTATATTATATTATAACTATGGTGTTCATTATAACTATGGTGTTTGTGTTATATTATATTAAATATTATAACTAAATTTATTTAAATTTTATTTTGTATTATAGTATACAAAAAAATTAAATATGTATTCTCAAAATAAACGTTATCATTTACTGTCCACCTACATTTGGTTCACCCTATATATATATATATATATATACAAACTCAGAATGGTCCCCTGAGAAAACTTATATGTTAAACACAGTCCAAGAAGAGTTCCTTGTTCCATGCACGGTCTGTGTTTAACATATATATATATATATATATATATAATATATATATATATTATATATATATGAGAGAGAGAGAGAGAGAAAATGTTTTCTGTAGCGAAGCGAACTGAGGAAAATTCCTTTAACATTTTAATTATAGAGAATGGTTTTGGAAATGAAAATAAATATTTGAAAGCATTCTCAAAAAAAAAGTAAAATAAATCAAAGCGCATCTGAAGAATTTTAACGCGTCTCGAAATTCAATTTTTATCTTCAATTAATTTGCAATATATGAAATTAATTTCAGCGCAGTTTCAGAGAATTCTGTTTATGACATTCAGAGACAGATATCGTTTTTTTTTAGGGGTGTGTCGGGGCTGTGTGTGGAAGGGGTGGGATGAAACGCTTAAAAGAGGGTGTTTTCGTTTAATCTGAAAATGTTTCTGTTTTAGAGTTAATTTTACGATATGTTAATTGGGGTTTGTTGAGTGAACATCATTCTTTTGACGTTAGTATAGGTTAGGTTATGCTTACCATGTGGGTATAGGGCCTATAGGTTTGGAGCGCTTCGTGTAATTACAATAAATCCCTCTAACTTTATAGCCCTATCGTGATGATGTGCTTCACAATCGTATATAAGAGATCATATGTTAAGCAAAGTTAACCAAAAAATAGTGGAAAGTTAGTCTGATAAAAGTATCACTCAATATTACCAAGCAGCCTTTCGATCATTGTATGTATATGGTTCAAAGTCATCAATTTTAATAACTGTGCCAAATGTGCCATGCATTCAAGTATTCACGACTCGTCGTTGCATTGGATTCGTGGGTTACACACACACACACACACACACACACACACACATTATTTTCATCCTTTTATAATTAATTTTCTGACTATAGATTATGACTTAAAGATTAGAAATTAAAGTAATAAATAAAGTGGACCGATTAAAAAGTCAAATCTTTCCTTTTATTGGTTTTTTTTCAATACCAACTCGACTTCACAAAGTGTGACATTTTTCTAATTAAAAAAATTAAGAATTTAATGAAGAATTCTTCAATTTATAACATTTTTTTTGTTCTTTATTTCTTGCAACCTTTCTTCATGTGTTCTTAATCCAGAATGAACTTTTGGTGTTAAAATGAACTGTGTGATTGATAATTTATTTTCTTTTTATGTTGAATAAAAAAGTTTGCCATGTAAAATATAAATGAAAGAAAACGGAAAATTTATTTATGATATGGAGTAAAAGGGGAATGGGTATGATGGGCCGATAAGGAATATGATAAGGGTATGATAAGGGGCCGATAAGGAATCGTAAAAAAATCCTGATTAAAGCGCGTGAGAACATCATGCAAGTACTGCTAAGCTATTCAATGATAGCGTCTGTTGCTACAAGACATTTTAAAATGCATTCAAAGTCAGAAAAATGGACGTTTGGGCACGAGAGAAACGCCATCACAAAACAATAATGATAATGATAACCGATAATGATAATTGACAGACATTATTATAAGCATAAACCATCAATTGGCATATACCAGAAATCGCATTAATAGACTTGTTGGTTTACGTCGTCGTCGTCGTTGGCCTAGGCAAGCTACGGCTTGGGACCGTAGCACATCTATCCGGTATAGGTTAACCTGGATGATGTAGCCATAAGCACTGCCGCTAGTTAAGTGCCAACCAGTGATTATCTCACTAGCCGTATTGAGTCCGTTAGGCGAAACTGCGACAGTACCAAAGGTGGAAAATATAACCTTTGGTTTTCTATTATTTATTTGTAAAATGGACATGGTATTAGATTAAAATAAATATTTGAATATAAATAATTAACTGACAATTGTGATATATAATTAATTATGTTTACATACAATAAAATAATATAGTATACATAAAATTAGTATTAATGTGGTTCACAATTGAATTATAATGGGGTAACTAATTTAAAATGAATTTATACTATTCCGAAATTCAAGACGGTAAAATTAACATTTATCTTGAAACTAAAATAAGAGTATTCACTACACACTCCCCCACCAGAGAGGAAGTTCAAAGAGTTCCGAACGACACAGATTTCCCCGGGACCTTTTTGGTAGCTACATGTACCTCGCTTAAGGTTGATTCCAAAAACGCAGGCTTAAGACGATCGATAGAAACCTTGTCGACCTTGGAACCGCGCTGGATGAGAAATGATTTGCGCGTACGTCGGAGAACTTCATAGGGCCCGTCATATGGACATTGGAGAGGCCGTTTTGGGAGAGGTACACGAACGAAAACGTGGGTGCAAGATTGGAGGGCTGGGGAAACAAAGATGTTCTGTTGGCTAGTCAATCGAGGGGAACAGGCTGAAGGGACTGCATGTGAGAGGAAAGTGTTTGAGCGAATTCCGTAGGATCGCATGACTTATCCCCTGCAGTGAAGTAGCCACCTGGTAGCCGCAGTGTTGTTCCATAGACTAGTTCAGCCGCTGTAGTCTTCAGATCACTCTTAAATGCAGAGCGAATACCAAGCAAAACGAGTAGAAGCTTATCCATCCAATGGGAGTCTTCGTGACACATAAGGGATGACTTCAGCTGGCGATGGAAGCGTTCGACGAGGCCGTTAGCTTGCGGATGATACGCACAGGTATGCGCATGTACTGTACCCAACAAGCTGGTAAACTTCTTCCAAAGCGAAGACTCAAATTGGCGACCTTGGTCAGTGATGACTTTTGTCGGTAATCCAAATCTTGATACCCATCCATGAAGAAAGGCTCTTGCAACAGTGTCCGCTTGGATATCAGGAAGTGGGATGGCTTCAGGCCATCTGGAAAAGCGGTCGAGACAGGTGAGCAGATAACGTTGGCCTTGAATCACTGGAAGAGGGCCAACAATGTCTACATGAATTACCTCAAATCGCTGGGATGGGGGCGGAAATGCGTCAAAGGGGGACCTGGTGTGCCTTTGGACTTTGGCACGCTGGCAGGCAAGGCACGTTTTGGTCCAATGTTTGACATCCTTCCGCATCGAGGGCCAAACAAAGCGAGAGGTAACCAGGTGTTGCGAAGCACGGATACCAGGATGGGAGGGCTTATGAAGATCCATGAAGACTGCTTTTCTGTGACATGGAGGGACATAAGGGCGAATAGCAGCTGTTGATACGTCGCAATAGAGGGGCACAGACAATCCTGGCATACTCATTTTCTTGAGGGAAAGTGAGTGAGTGGAATCTTCTCTGAGCAGGTCTTGTAGTTCCGTATCCTTATCTTGATCCTGTGCAATAGCATTCCACAGTGTAGAGCTGAGGGTAACAGAAGTAATCTCTATTCTTGAAAGTGCATCCGCTGGAGTGTTCAAGACACCTTTGATGTGGCGGATATCTGTGGTAAATTGCGAGATATAATCGAGTTGCCTGATGACTCTGGGAGAGTGGTTACAGCTGTTTTTATTGAAGACAGTGACCAAAGGTTTGTGGTCGGTAAAAACACAAAACTCTCGGCCTTCAAGGAAATGTTGAAAATGCTTCACGTTTAAGTAAATAGCAAGAAGTTCACGTCCGAAAGCACTATAACGCGTTTGGGCTGGCTGCAGCTTTTTCGAGTAAAACGCGATGGGTGCTTGTTGACCGTTAATGGTTTGTTCCACACACCACCGATCGCAACATCTGATGCATCGACCGTCAGAGTTAGGGGGGCATCACTGATAGGAAATGACAGAGACAATGCACTATTGATAGCATTTTTGGCATTGTCGAACGCCTGTAAACTATCGCTACACCATAACAATTTCGTTACCTTGCGGTTGTGTGTGATCATAGCGTGTAGAGGAGCAAGAACACTAGCACAGTTTTTAATGAACTTGTGGTAATAATTTACCAAACCTAGAAACCGCCGTAACTCACGCTGATTACTTGGCATAGGGTAATTTTTTATCACTTCACACTTGTCCTGAAGGGGGGTAATTCCGTGCTGCGAAATCGTGTGACCAAGAAATTGCAAGGTTGGCTGTGCAAACACACACTTAGATGCATTAATAGTAACACCGTATTGTTCTAAGCGTTGAAAGAGGAGTGAAAGATGTTCCTTATGTTCCTCTTCCGTTGAGCTGGCCACAAGCAAATCATCGATGTAGGCATAAAAAAGTCTAAGCCTCTGGTGACCTCATCTATAAACCTCTGAAAGGTTTGCGCAGCATTCCGTAGCCCGAACGGCATCTTCAAAAATTCGAATAACCCAAATGGTGTACAAACTGCAGTCTTGGAATATCCGAAGGCTCTACGGGAATGTGGTGGAAAGCCTTAACGAGGTCTATTTTACTGAAGATAGATTTGCCGTGGAGAAGAGAAGTAAAGTCTTGACATTTGGTACCGGATATCGGTCCGGGATGGTTGTCGAATTCAAAAACCGGTAATCCCCACATGGTCTCCAGTCTCCTGACTTCTTCTGGACCAGGTGTAGGGGAGAGGACCAACTGCTTTTGGAAGGTCTTATTATCCCAAGATCCATCATAAGCTGGAATTCCGATTTGGCAGCTTTCAGTTTGTCCGGGCAAGACGTCTGGGTTTTGCAAACACAGGGGACCTTTTGTTGTAATGTGATGGGTAATGGTGTGCTTAATGGTATCACCCATCTGCATCGGTTGAAGAATTCCTGGATATCGCTGGAAAAGGCACTGGTACATGGAATTAGGGGGAACGAGGGAAAGTGCAGAGTTCGAGGCGTCCGGAAGGGCAACCTGTTTGGCAAGAACAGAAAGCAGTGTGGCCTGGTCGCATAAGCGTCGCTTGTCAAGATTCACCAGGAGTTTGAAATGCTGGAGGAAGTCAGCGCCGATTATGGGATGCTGCACTTGAGCACATATGAAAATCCACTTGAAGGATCGGTGAAGGCCCAAGTTTAGTTCACGCGACTGAGTACCGTACGTGGGTATGCGTGAACCGTTAGCAGCGTATAGAGGCGGAGATTCCGAGTGCGTATGACCAGATTTTTGAGGGAATACACTGACTGACGCTCCGGTATCAACCAAGAAATTGACACCAGAGTTCCTGTCCTTTATGAATAACAGGTTGGCAGTGCGAGTACTAGACGCCATTAGGACTCGCTGCTGGGTTTTCCGACGAAAAATTGCAAGGGGAGATGCACTTCCTAGCCTTCTTTCCAAATTTCGAGTGGTAGAAGCAGATCTTCCCGGAACTCGAACGATGCCTCTTCGTAAATCTTGACCGAGAATGGCTTCTTTGCCGTTGATTTTGTAGCAGAGAACAAACGTGGTTGAGTTGTTGACTTAACTCTTTCACTTTCAACTCCAGTTCCGATTGTGTGTTCACGTTGTTGACCGGAGCTGTGTCAATCTCCACTACTTTGTCGGCAGTTTCTGCTAGTTTATCAACTGGAGTAGCAGGATCCATAGTGGCCAAGACACGCTGAGCTGATGGAGGAAGTTTCTGCAAGAACAACTGTCTAAAGATGTCCTTATCGAAGGTTTGTGCGCGTTCGCCTAGAGCGCACTGCATAGCCCTCAGCATTTGAGTGGGCTTACGGTCTCCAAGTTCTTCTTTTGAGATTAACTGATGTAGTTTCTCACGCTCGGAGACAGTGGTGCGGCACAGGATGGCAGACTTCAGATCGTTGTACGGGTCCTCACTCGTGGAAGTAGATACGATGACGTCACGGACTTCAGAGATGATGCTCGCTGGTAGAGAGGACAAAACATGATCGTATTTCGTCCTGCTAGCGGTGATCCTTCCCAAGTTGAATTGTGATTCCACTTGGTGGAACCAAATAAATGGATCACCCGGCCAGAAGACGGGGAGCTTTACGCTCAAGTGGGAGATGGCACCAGCGTCGTCAGGCATCTTCTCCTATGCTTGCTGACGTACAAGCAAGACGACAAGTTCCCAACGAAGGAGTGGAGGTTGAGACGAGCGCAGGCACAGAGCGCACGGGCAGGGGTGAGGGGCAGAGGGCACGAGCGACATTACAGTCTGGTCCTAGTCGCTCGGGTGAAGGGGGTGATGGGCACGAACGACGTTACAGTCTGGTCCTAGTCGTTCGGGTGAAGGGGGTGATGGGCACGAACGACATTACAGTCTAGTCCTAGTCATTCGGGTAAAAGGGGTAATTCAGCTCCGGGGTCACCAATTGTTGGTTTACGTCGTCGTCGTCGTTGGCCTAGGCAAGCTACGGCTTGGGACCGTAGCGCATCTATCCGGTATAGGTTAACCTGGATGATGTAGCCATAAGCACTGCCGCTAGTTAAGTGCCAACCAGTGATTATCTCACTAGCCGTATTGAGTCCGTTAGGCGAACTGCGACAGTACCAAAGGTGGAAAATATAACCTTTGGTTTCTATTATTTATTTGTAAAATGGACATGGTATTAGATTAAAATAATATTTGAATATAAATAATTAACTGACAATTGTGATATATAATTAATTATGTTTACATACAATAAATAATATAGTATACATAAAATTAGTATTAATGTGGTTCACAATTGAATTATAATGGGGTAACTAATTTAAAATGAATTTACTATTCCGAAATTCAAGACGGTAAAATTAACATTTATCTTGAAACTAAAATAAGAGTATTCACTACAGACTGAAGAAATTTGAAAGTACTTGAATAAATTTAAAAACTGACTAACTTTCACGTTTTAAAGACAACTGAAAACCATCTAATGTATATAATCATGATGGAGACCAAGAAGGAAAGCTCTTATAAGGTTTAGGTTTCTTCGGTAACAGATACTCTCTCTGTATAACTTAAAAAATCAATGAAGGGCGAATTTCTACGTTAAAATTAACAAATTATAAGAGAATTGGATATAAATAACAAAAGACTTTTTTACATACCCCCATTAGGGCAGACCAATTATTGAGTACCAATCAATTCTCTTCATCTTATTTCAACGCAAATGGCAAACGAATAGAGATTATAAAGATCATAGTAAATACCCGAGTGGAAGTATGAAATCATCAGATTTATGATATAATATACCCTAATATCGAGAACTAAAACTCACCTTATCTCACCATCCACCCAAATATCATCACAAGAATAAACACACCCCAAAATTTGGAGAGCTTATGAAGAAAACGAGTCCGCAATACAACTAATTAAATAGCAGAGATAACCAAATATACAAATAATTTCAAACAAATCCTCTACCCTTCAAGAGATCTTTCCTCACGCTCACGACTTTTTCAATACCATTTATTATAATACTTAATATAATAATTTATAATGCCTTTAAAACAAAATCTTTGCACGCGTAACTTCGGTAGACCCCGCAAATCTTTAATTTTTGCAAAACATTTCTGCTTTTCCTATTCATTATTTTAATCGCTTGCCTGTCCGCTACTTCTCACTTATTAATCTCGTAGTTTATTTTCTCTTTGTCTCTTCCTTATCACACGTCACACTGGAAGGGATAGATTTACTCGTATTTATGAATAAATTCATCTGTCATCTTGGGTTTTACGACTTCTCTGTCCAATTTTGCTGCACAGTAAGTAATAGCAAACTTCGCTTCCTGCTGGGAATCACCAAGTAGCCATTTTAAAAAAAAAGACGGTAACAGTCAGTGTAATTTCAGCATATATAGAAAGAGAAAACGAGATAGATAGACAGATAGACAGATAGATAGATAGATAGATAGATCGATCGAGAGAGATAGATAATAGAGTGAGAGAGAGAGAGGGAGAGAGATGTGTGAATATACATGTCTATAATATTTCATAATACAACAGAAAATGGATGTCAAGAACTGAACCCGAACTAATATAATCCAATATATAGTTTCAAGATGTTCTTAATAGTTTTGCAAAAACGCCGTGCGATCAATCCTTCCAAGTTTCTCATTTCATTTCTGATGAATTATTCACTGCGTCTCTCCCAAATAACCCTATCTGGTGTGTATATATATATATATATTTTTTTTTTTATTTTACTAGAACGTTTCGAAACATCTCAACTCCTACCTTCAGTCTTGTTTGTAACTGAAAATTATTTTATTTTAAATTAAAATTATTAAATTTATTAACAATATAAAAAACGAAGAATTAACTTCACAATTAAAATTGTATTGTTACAATTATAAGTAAGGAATTCTACATTAATAACAATTATTAAATTGATTTTAATCTTTGCTTCAATGTAATTAAAAGAAAAAGTAGGTGAAATGCCCATATTAAAATTGTTTAAGACAAAGAAAAAAGTAGGTGAAATTCCCGTATTAAGATTGTTTAAAACAAAAAAAAAAGAAAAAGTAGGTGAAATTCCCGTATTAAGATTGTTTAAGACAAAGAAAAAGTAGGTGAAATTCCCGTATTAAGATTGTTTAAGACAAAGAAAAAGTAGGTGAAATTCCCGTATTAAGATTGTTTAAGACAAAAAAAAAGAAAAAAGGTGAAATTCCCGTATTAAGATTGTTTAAGACGACAAAAAAGAAAAAGTAGGTGAAATTCCCGTATTAAGATTGTTTGACAAAAAAAAAAAAAAAAAAATAGGTGAAATTCCCTGTATTAAGATTGTTTAAGACAAAAAAAAGAAAAAGTAGGTGAAATTCCCTGTATTAAGATTGTTTAAAACAAAGAAAAAAAAAGTAGGTGAAATTTCCGTATTAAAATTAAGACAAAAACTAATAAATAAATAAAAAAGTAGGTGAAATTCCCATATTAAGATTGTTTATAAAAAAAATTTAAAAAATTACATTCTTAATTCTAAATTAGTTTCAAACAAATTTCCACTTCATTCTTACAAATATTAAAATATTAATATTTCAGCACAAAGCACTATTTCCCAAAGCTTTGCTTTCTACGACTATCTCTTCAAAGCTTTGCTTTCTACGACTATCTCTTCAAAGCTTTGCTTTCTACGACTATCTCTTCAAGCTTTGCTTTCTACGACTATCTCTTCAAAGCTTTGCTTTCTACGACTATCTCTTCAAAGCTTTGCTTTCTACGACTATCTCTTCAAAGCTTTGCTTTCTACGACTATCTCTTCAAAGCTTTGCTTTCTACGACTATCTCTTCAAAGCTTTGCTTTCTACGACTATCTCTTCAAAGCTTTGCTTTCTACGACTATCTCTTCAAAGCTTTTAGTCAGGGGGCTTAATCATATAATTGTTCAAATCATTCCAAAAGTGCCATTTTTGGAACACAGGTAGCTATGACCATACTAATTTGAATGTTTGCGGGAGCCAAGCTGGGCTCCCACTGTGGCGGCCATATTGGCCAAATCAAAATGGCCGCTGTCCAAAATGACATCCACTTGAGTACCAATACTAGTACAGGTTACATAGTTAACTTGATAAAAAATAAGAGTGAGCATCAACATCTTTTGCTATTAAACTTTAGTATATACGCAAGTACAATCTTCTTTATTCCTTTTACTCACACTACTGCATCTCATGATAATGTCTATCCAATAGATGGCTGTTCACTGATTAATAGTCGTCATTGTTCAGGCAGCCACCCTCACACTTGCAGAGTGTCGTACATCGAATTCCAGCACTACTGCATTTGCAATTCCCCTGCAGGCTTTAGTGCATCCGCAATGAAGGAGAAGAGCACATGCCTTACTGGCATCAGCGAGAGTTGTCCAGAAAGGGAGCCATTGGTTGCTGCGCTTGTCATATTCCCATCCCCATTTATCAAAAGCAGGGAGTGTCTGATGGCATGTGGTTGACTGCTTCCACAAAACTTGCCTGCAACAATGACCTCTTGATATGCTGGAAGAGGGCAGCTTGGGTAGGTGGTATGCTGTCCAATGATCGACTGCACTAGAAAACAGATGGTGCCTGGCTACGTTTACAGATGCTTGTCCACATGTTTTACTGTACATGAGCACAAAAACCTCTCAATGTGTGTCATTTCAGGAGATACTAGACTGAAGGATTCGGGGTCTTCAGTCAATTTGATCATGGTTTCAGTTAAGTTTGGTGTATTATTCCATGCAGTCCATGCTGTCTTCTTCCCACATCCAAGAAAAACTGAGACGTAGTGTCGCAGCCTGTTAGTGCATGGAACAGAGGTAGAGCCAGCGACTTTGATGGACCAAGCTGTGATTGAATTGCTGTGCACTGGGATGTCTCGGTAATATTTGCCACTACCAAAACCAATCCAGAGTTCTGTTAGGTCAAGCGTTGAAAGAAAGCAATGGCAAGAACGACTATGTCACTGTCAACAGTGCGGATGAATGCTTTCTTGTGACCCTGAGATGATGCGTGAGCAAGATGCAGAATGATCCGCGTATCTGCCTCTGTGTTTCTTCTATGGGGGACGTCAGGCATTGTGGAGAGAATGAACCATTAAATGGCTCTTGTTTCTGAAGGATTCGCTTTCGTAGTGCCATAGCAGCACGTATCAATAACACAGCTTCATCTTGATTGATTTGTGAGGAATGATAGCTTTGTTCTAGTACAGCACCCACTTTTGCCTTGTGGCTAATGAATACATCTCTCCCCTGTGCATAGGAAGCCCACTCAGGAAGATGCTCAAGCAGATGGTCTTTGAATCTTGTTACATGAGGTTCTCTACCAGAACAGGGATGTCCTAGATCTGACATCATTATCTTGTACATTTCCCGTAAGTCAGACAACTTGTGGACCTCAGACTGAGAGTCATCCACAAATGCCACTAACTGTGCTATGACCATGGGATCAAATGGGGGAGGCTTGGGTTCACTTGAAGATCGACGTTCAACTGCACGAGCTCCATCACGAAGCCGCCAATAGCATTGTACATGATAACATGCATCCATTGCATGTGCATCAGAACCTGCAGTCAAGCGTCCATGTAAATGCCAGTTGTTAGTTGTTTTTGCCCAATTCTTCAGATTTTGATCAATGTTGTCACTTGAGGCTCTATGAAGATCATGCTGATCCCCACCCAGACATATGATGCAGAATAATGTTTCTGGAGGTGATCCGTAACTTGATCTGAGTTTCTTCGGACTTATCCCAGCTGCACATTCATCTTGCGTGGCCACTTTTCCTCGTGCCCGCTTTACCCTGTAACTGTTGCATGCACTCCTACAACTTTTATGATACACTGCAGCATGTGATTGGAGGGTTGCTGCAATTCCTGAGCCATCATCGAGCTCACTAACCTTGATACCAGATGGAACAGCATTGAGCTGCACAAAATCATTCAGATCTCTTTCAAGAGATGAATATCCTGTTCTTTTGGCTGTTGTAATGCCTCGTCTTTGCTGACTGACATAGGCAACACAGTGTCCAATTAATTCAGTTATTAGTAGACATGTTGAGGTATTAATGTTCTACTACACACTACTAACACACACTAACGAGATCTTCATATCTGCAGGCCTGAAGAGACTAGAATGTGAAGAAGACCACCACCGCATAGACTTGCTTCAGAGGAATACAGGTATGCCAACACCTGCAAAAATAATAAAAAATAGATTAATAGTGGACAAAATGTCAGTAGAAATCCAATGTAAAAGTTAATAGCTGTTACAACCACAAATCTAAGTGCAATAATTATGTATCATCATTCAATTGACATAAAATGTACATTTCTTATAAAATAATATCAAATGTGGATATATACGACCTGACGTATATCTTGAATTAAAAACAAATATCAGAACTGGATTCTCTATACTCAAAAACATACAAAAAGTGTCATTATTTGCTGTTCTACTATGATTGGTTGTTATTTTATCGCCCAATGTCAGACCAGATGGCGGGCATCTGGATTCGTCCATAATGGCCGCCACAGGGAGAGCCCATGTTGGCTCCCGCAAAAAATGAATGCTTATGGTCATATCTACCCCTGGTAAAAAAATGGTACTTTTGAAACAAAGGGAACAATCGGGGTGATTTTTTGGATTAAGCCCCCTGACTATTTGCTTTCTACGACTATCTCTTTATTCATCTTAGCAATTCATCTCATTACAAAATTCGAGCTTATCCACATAGAGTCATTTCCTAAACGAACGAATCATAGTTTCAACTTTAAACGAATGTATCAACTCTGCCATCACAAAATCTGTTTTTAAAGTTTATTATTATTATTACAAGTATAACGGACAAACAGTAACAATCTAACGGATCTCCCCTTGCTACAACCATTGTATATCCTTCATCAAAACTTTCATTCAATGACTATTCAACATTATACAGATTATCAAAGGATATGTCATTTTCATTCATAGCGAATGAAATGATTCGCATCACTCCATTACAAAGAAGATAAAAGTACACATTTTTAACCTTTTCACGCTTCGCAAATTTAAATTCTTAATGGCGTTACATCTACTTTACGATGAAGTGGACCTAGAAATTAATTGAGCCTTTATTATTTATGTAATTTCCTAATTTCTAATTGCAGTAATATAATTTAAATTTTTCGAAGTTATTTCCACTTTTGAATATTAATAAATTTAATGAATAAATTTAAATTTAAAATAGATTTACAGTATTTTCATTTCCAAATAAAAATTGGTGATGGGAAGAGATGTCACGAAACGTTTTGTGACTAAAATAATAAAAAAGAGAAAAATACCAACCAATTTTTAGAGCTTTGATCGCCCTCGTTATAATATTACACACACACACACACACACACACACCTTTGGTGAGCTTCTGCCCGAATTGTTCATTCTGATGAAGGTCAAGCTTTTCACTTCACCTCAGACCTACAGTTTAACGTGGGATCCGAACCACGCTCCACCAGCAGCCCAGCGTCTTAACCACTAGGCCACCCAGGGTACCCATTTATCTACCAACCACTTTCTTTATTGTGTGGAAGCTGGGTTCTGCTGCGCGCCGGCTGCCGTCACCGGGTCTCGATCCCAGGGTTGATGGATTTGTAGTCAGCGACGCTAACCGCTACACCACGAGGCGCATATATATATATATATATATATATATATATATATATATATATAATATATATATATATATAATATATATATATAATATATAAAAATCAGACAACTAATATCATTATCAAATAAAAGGTGAACCAAAAGAGCAAGTACAAGAACTTAAGTATCTGGGTCAAATTATATCCAGCTCCTTGATTGACGACTCAAACATATGAAAACAGTGTCGAAGTTTCAGTGTTAAAGCAAATATGATTATAAAGAACTTCAGATTCTGTACAAGCGAAGCTAAAGACACACTTTAGCATACTTTCTACATTTAATATCTATGGCTTCAACTGTGGACTAATTATAAAAAAGGTTCTGGCAGAACCCTAAATTTGCTTTACAACAAATCTTTTAGACTGGTGTATCTATATTACTTTCAAATGCTCAGCTTCGCAAATGTTCGTCAACCACAATGTTTCGAACCTCCCGGGGTAACAAGACGCATTCGGTGCAATTTAATGCAAAGAATTCAAAGCTCCGACAGTCCAACTGTCGAAGCTATTCATTAGTCCTCCGGCTTTATGTCATCTAAATTCTAGACTTAGACTTCTTGGTATAAAAATGTTTGTCTATAACCGTATTTAATATCTCGACTGGTATTTTCAATACTTATATTTTTATATTTTGCTCGAGTTTTGGTTTTGTTTCTAATTCTCATTTTTACTTATTTGATTACGTGTATCATCTTTATTTCTTTTAAAATCTTATTTCTCTTTTTAGTTTTTAGTTTTACGATCTGTATTTGGAAAATCACTTGGGTTTCTGCCAATAAACTTTACAATTTCAATTTCACTTTTCAGAGTATAAAAGAATTTCAAGCAGAATTCATTAAAGTAGAAAAATATCCCATACACTTTTCGTACACCTTCTTTAATAATTCTATTTCTGCTTTGAATATTTAGGATTCCCAAATTCCCAAATATTTAGGATTCCCAAATTCGTAATACATTTTTAATTTAAGAACTCGCTAAAATTGCCCCTTTTGCAAAAAAAAAACTATCACTTTAAATTTTCATTTTCATTTTCATCAATTTATATTAATGTATGGGAATTTACTCGAAAATATTAATATGAATTAAAGAGATCTTATTTCGGACCCAACACTCGCTGAAAATGGAAGCCGTTTTTTTGAGAGGGGTTTGCAATGTGAACTTTAAAAATTAAATGATTACACAGGTCAACAAAAAAAAAATTTTTTTTCGTTGCCAAGGGAATTCGTACGAATTTAGGGTATTTTGGGGTTGCTGAATTCCAAAATGAAAGTAGTTTTTCCGATTTGGCTCTAGTTCTTGAGATAATGAATACCCTCAATTAATAGGAAACGTAACCATAACGCGTGCATATGGGAAACTACCGGAACATTCTAGATGGTGAGACCGAATAAAATGCCATTATGTATTTCATGTGTTTACTTTTGTATGATTTGAGACAATTTCAATGTGATTTGTAAGTAGGCTCCGCCTGAACATTAAATTTTTTGCATTTTTACGTGTTTCAATGGGGTACTAATTATCTCATAAATTAGAGCCAATCTAGCAAAACCGATGTCATATTCGGAATCAGCACCACAAAGTTACCCCAAAATCACTCTAATATGATTGGCAATAAAATGAGTGTTGACCAGTGTTATAATTGTGGCTTTTCAATTTATATTTAACTTAGTCCCCTTCACACACACACACACACACACACACACACACACATATATATATATAACATGAAAAGGAAGACCCATGTTGCATCAGAAATCATTTATTGCAATTAATCAAACGTTTCTGAAATACCACGTTCCATCTTCAGTAACTAAAATATTAAATTAGATACTATGGTAAATTAATTAGGATGACATCCAAGCACAACAACCAACCTTCAACGTGGCAATCCCAGAGATCATGTGAATGAAAGCATGAGTAAAGACAAGGAATTGGTTGGTTTGTTTTTTAAAGACTGAATAGTTTAATGCAGTGGTATTTAACCTTTTTCGCATTGTTACAAAACCGTAATTAGCCCCCTCACCTCCCCTTTTCAAATGGCAAATAAAAGAAAAGGAAAATTAGGAAAAAATAGCAAAATTTTAGTGGAATCATAACTCAACATTTTTTTTGGACAGTGGCTGCCAGCTCGTTAACCCTCGAAAAATACGAATTAATCCCAGGTTAAATGCCACTGGTTTAAGAGAAGATTGTTCGTTCAGGGGTGGTTTTATTTTATGAATATACAATATAGTGTTTCTAAAATCTTTAAATCTGAATACGTTTTTAGCCAGTTGAAAGTATTTCCGAGTCTTTGAGTCCAACTAGATGAGAAAACGGTTCTGAATACAGACCTAGGTTCAGGGTGGCGTAGTATCGCGATACAAGTATCGTGATACAGGTGTCGCGATACATTTTCTGTATCTTGTATCGTATCGCGATACATTTTTTAGTATTTGTATCGTATCGAAAGATACGATACAAATAAGTGTCAGTAACGCGATACTTTATCATAGACTCAGTCAGTGATCTTTCCCCACAATGTCTGATGAATTATTTGAGAAGTCACTGTTTGCAAAATTCAATAAAAATAGAAAGTAATTCAGTTGTTTCATAATATGTCATATATGATGTGTGTGTGTGTATATATATATATAAAATACATTTTATATATATATATATATATATAATACATTATATATATATAATACATTATATATATATATGTGTGTGTGGGTGTGTGTCGTTTTGTATTGTATCGCGATACATTTTTGCCAATGTATCGAGTATCGTATCGCGTTACTTTTTTTGGTCTCGATACACCACCCTGCGTGGGTTCTCAACCCACTTACTTCCATTACCAGGGCGGATCCAGGAATTTAAGTAGAGGGGGGTCCAGTCTTGGTGGGGCTCGTTACTGATATGTCCTCGGCCGAAGGCCGATGACGCGCGAGCGAAGCGAGCGCCAGGGGGGGTGCCCGAGGGGGGGTGTCCCCCCCTCGGTAGGAAATTTTCATATTTGAAGATAGCTTTAGATGGATTTGAAGTATATTCCCGTTATCAAAATCCTGCTTGTTCACACACCCAGGCCAGGTCTGAAATGTCTCAGGATCGGACATAAACTTTTTTTTCTTTATTCTTTTTAAGGAAATTAATTTTGTGGCAACCGGGATACATGTACCTTAAGCCATTTTAAGTCTTCAGGTCTTATTTTTCATATATAGGAGCAAACAAACGCAATCGAAAAATCGTTGGTCACCGTGAGCAGGGGGGGGGGTCCGGACCCCCTCGACCCCCCCTGGATCCGCGCCTGATTACCCACTTGGAGAGGCATTGCTCACCCTATTACTCGTCCTAAACCTAAAGTGGCCTTTAAATGGAACCTAAATTTAGTATAAATGTGAATGTATGTATAATTATAGGCCATATAACATAGGCCATAGGCCATAGTAGGAGTTCGTGATTTGAAATCGAGAATTTTTGTGATTTTTATTTTATTTATTTTTTCTATTTTTGGCGGGCTTCCATTACCCCCTTGAATATCCCAAATTACCCCCTTTGGGATAATTACCCCCATGTTGAGACGGATAGATGAGTGTTCTGGGTGATATCAGGTCTGTCGGTTCTATGTGAGAAACCTTTATGTTTGTCCTTTCTTTGTTTAAGTTGTAAGAGACGTTTGCCCAACATAGCTGCCTAGGCAGTTAGCTCACGTAAATAGATAAACCAGAGAGGACTTTAAGTAGTTTGAAAGAGTTTCTTTGTGGCGCAAAATGCTTTGAATGGAACGTGAGTTTACTCCTTAAACCGGAAGTTGCACTGGGGGAAAGCTCCAGTGAAAAGGGATTTCAAGGAAGAAACAAGTTTGGGGTAAGATACACCCAAATATGGGAGTTTTATGTAAACTGGAAGTTTTGCAACAGTAGATACTGAATGAGGTGAATGAAATATATTGTGAAGGAATTTAACTGTTTAATGAAAACTGTGAGCAGGGAGCAGGTTTACAGTAAAGAAATTTTGTAAGTATGAAATTTCATCATGAAAGGAGAACCAACTAGAACAAAAACGAAAAGTTCCGCGAGATTCTAGTTTTTACAGTCGGAACTTTGAAATGAAAAGGGGTGTAACTAAAATATTTAGTACCGAATAAGGGGTAGTTTTCTTCCTGTAAACGAAGGTGGGAAAAATGATCAGGAAGTCTGTGAATTGTAACATCAAGAAAGGACAATGTGTGGCTATATTCATTTACGACTGTAAATTTAATATTGGGATGGCGGTGGAGGTAATTAAAAAACAAGTCGACCTACAAACAAGCTATATATATATATATATATATATATATATATATATATATATATACCGTATATTTCGGCAGATTAGGCGACCTTTGTATAAGACGGGGCACAAGTTTGTCTAAATTTCATGATTTTAGCGCATACCTGTGGTATAAGACGACTCCCCAAACCACGAAACTACCGGCAGACTATTGTCAGTAGTGGCAGTTTGTGGTAGGTTAAAGGTCGATGACCGTATTGTTTGTGACGTAGTCAACCTTGAGTCAGCTAGTGGGTATATTTCTTCAGTATATTTCTGGCTTCTCCCTAACCCAGACACAGGAGTTTTAATCATGGAGTCACCCGCAAAACGAAGAAAATACGAAGCAAGTTTTAAGTTAAAAGTGATTGCATTTGCAAAAGAATCGAACAACTGTGTTGCTGCAAGGAAATTTGACATAACTGAGAAGATGGTAAGAGATTGGATAAAGAATGAAGCGATTTTAGAAAAAAATGCCAAAGTCAAAATGTTCGATGAGAAGAGGAATCACTCCCTGGCCAGACTTGGAGAATCACGTCGCCGAAGCCGAAGCCGAAGCTAGCGCATCAGATTCGGACTGGGACCCTTACGACGCCTCAGTAAACAATGTCATTCGGATGTTTATGACGAATTCTTTGCTTCAGACGATGAACATGGTGGATTTGAGGAATTTTAAATGAATGTGATGTGTTTTTTTAAAATTCTACAGTGCTTTTACTGTTTTAATATATGGATTTTAGTGAGAAATAAACATTGTAAACACTGCATTTTTAAGGTAACTTTTTGTATCCTGGCGTATAAGACGACCCCTGGTTTTAGGGTAGTTTTTTAATGCTTCAAGTGTCGTCTTATACGCCGTAATATACGGTATATATATGAGGAGGGGCAACAAATTTGACCTGAGGAATCATCCCACGGAACATTTGAAAGGCGAGAAATAACATAGGCAATAAAAACCAAGAAGGAAAAGGAAAAACACTATCGACCAAGCGATTTCGTGCTCTTAAACACAAAAGCGCTCGGTCGATAGTTTTATATAGATATACGCACAAAATTATTAGGGACCCTCCTAAATTATACTTATGTAATTTGATTACGATGATTTCAAAAGGTGTTTCTACAAAGTATTTATTTAATTATAGATTATACTAATATTAAGCCTTCAATTGAATTTAAATACTTCTGAAACCCTTTGTGTCAGTCTATCTACAAGGTTGTTGCATTCGTCACTTCCGATTTTGCTCCATTTCTCTGTTAATCTTGCTTGAAACTCCTACTTCAACCGACATATATGATTACTGATACATGAGAAGCCAGCTCTGTGCGTTATTGGTAATCCCTGCATGTTAGCTTTCTATATATGAAGCGTTGTCTTGTTGGATCAGAAAATCTGTATAATTTCGTGTAAGGTAGAAGATAATTTAGCAGCTCCTGCTGACGACATGCGTGCTCAGCCATAATGTTACCATCTCCTTGTACCTTTTACATGCGTGACGGAACAGGGGATTCCCAAAATATGCTACAGAAAGTACGACCAAGATATGCATTTCAGCCTCCTTAGAGCATTCCTAAGTTATATAGAAATGTTTTTCATTAGCAAAAAATATCTTTACCCAATCCTCAGAAGTCCAACTTTCGTGTTATTTTGTCCAGTGAAATCTTTTCTTACAACTGGAGTCATGAACTCGAGACCTTGTCCTTGCTTTGCATCCCTGGAGTCCTTCTTCCTCAAGTATTATTCCAATTGTTCAAGAGATATAACAGTTCTATTTGCTCCTTGTAGATCCTGATGACGAGGGTTAAACGATGTATGTCTGAGTTCTAAAGAAGAAGCGCCTTAAATGCCTGCCCTTACGGCATGTGATCACGCAACATTTTCCGTCCACATCGCAGTTTGCAATTGCATTAAAATTTTTCCTGGAAGCTTTTCAACGTCGTTTGAAGTACGTATTTGGATCATTTAAGCCTCTAGTCTCTGAGAGAAGAAGCAGCGCCGTATTCGGGTTCTTTTTTCTCTGGTCAGTTTCTTTGTTTGTGACCTTCTAATGACCTTGAATTATAACTTTACCTGCAATAAAGAAATGTGCCTTAATATCATTAAGAATCCGGGACATAGAAATGCAAATTACGCATTCAGATCCTTACCCATCCTTTACATCTTCTCCTACTTATTTTGACAATGATATTTCAGCATAAGATATAATAAGTACTGTACACTATATTTTCAATGCATATGCTACTCATACATAAATACAGTAAGACCATTAACCAAGATCGATCATCTTTATATTACAATAAACCCTCGTCCAACGCGTGTTTGTCCAGCGCGAATTTCCTTATACACGGAAAAATAAGTGCGAACAATTATTTGCCGAAAGCGGAAAATTTGATTATACACGATCCGCCAAACACGCTCTAATACAGTAGAACTGTACGCGTGCCAATGCGCGCTCTAGTGTTTTCTCCTACACTCTCCAACACTCCCGCATCTCCCTCCCTCTCGCGTCACCCCTCGCATCACCCTTTGTCTCAGTCCCGCTACCACGTTAAGTTCAGTGAAGTTGTGTTGGATTGTTTTTATCGTATTTTGCCGTTGTTTTGCTATTACCCTTAGACAGCAGTATGGCACCAAAACGTAAAGCATCTGCAAGTGATAGTGAAGAGAAGAAAAGTCGTAAAGTTATAAGTTATAACATTAGCCGAAAAAATAAAGATTCTAGATGAGTTGCGTGGTGGTATGAGCATAACGTCACTTGGCCGCGAGTATCACGTGAATGAGTCTACCATACGCACCATCCGAAAGAGTGAAGAAAAGATACGTGCTATTTTCATTTAATATATTTTTATTTATCATATGATTTTATTATGTTCTTATTTCATATACAATATAGGTACGGAAATTCATTTATGTATGAATAAAAATCTACGTATCTAATTAGTATTAATGGGAGACTTTAAGCGGCCGCGTTCACGTATCCCCATTGATCCCATAAGGCATAAGGTATTAAATTTGTCCAACGCGGATTTACCTAACGCGCCGTTCTCGAGGAACCTACCCCTCCCCCCCTGCGTTGGACGAAGATTTACTGTGTATATATATATATATATAATGTAAAGAACGACGCTTGTGTAGAAGAGCGTTCCGCACAAGATGAGGAGGGAGAACGCTCTTCTACACAAGCGTCGTTCTTTACATTAATTATACTGTGTGTTGTTTGCAGTTAAAATATATATATATATATATATATATATATATATATATATATATATATATATATATATATATATATATATATATATATATATATATATATATATATATTGCAAAAGAGCTTTAAAGGCAAACATCTGAATTAATACTTATTAAACGGAAGTATTAATGATAGCACCTCAAAAGAGTCACTGGCTCTAATAAGCACTTCAAATAATTAATCAGAGATTCGTCAGATTAAAAGAGTTAGGTCGTAAATTAAAAATGAAATGACATTTCCAAAAGTTCTGAAATAAGGCTTGTGGCAGAGTACGATTCGTTTGTATTACATTCCCCTGTAACACAAATCGGTCTATGTGCAAGGTACGCTTCTCATGAAAATGAGAAAAGGTGCCTGTAATTCGTTTCGTGCGTTAGTAATTTGCATCAATGACGAGGGTGGAAATAATTTTTTTGCGGTTCATTTTCTTTTTTTGGCAACTTATGATATCATTTCTGAATTTAGTAAACTATAGTCAAGAACGTAATTGAAGAGGTATTAGTGATTAAGAAGACTTTTTTATTTGAGTATAAAATACAGTAATGGCAAAACAAAAGACATCAATCAACCTAATAGCAAAAATAAAGTTTGTGTTGGAGCAAGATCTCAATGCAAGCATTGAGATCGATCATAAAATTTCTCGACGGTATTGAAGTCAGTTTCATTTTCATATGTAGGAATTCTCAGTAGATCCTGAAGATGATTGTCAGTCAGGTGGGTATACAATGGTTCGATTTTATTAATGTTATTGTTAAAAATCTGCTTTTACAAGTTGCTCGAAAACATAGAAGTTATCTTCAATACAACATCTCTTAAACAAAGGAATTGGCGGTCAGTTGAAACAAGTTTCTAAAATTCAACTCCTTGCTTTTGCCTTGATTTGAAGTAGACGTTTGCTTGTAATTCACAAATCTCCAACTTTTTTTTTTAATACAGGAAGGAGGGACCAAGGGCGAATGCCTGCAAAAGCAGACTCTCTTCTTCTGCTATGGAGGGGGGGGGCCTCCATAGAAGAAGAAGAGAGCCAAAGTCAAGGTCCGGGGTTTTCGAGATGTCTAGACACTCTGCGTTTGAAAGATGGGTGGTCGTAGACAGGAGGAAAGATGGATTGAGGAAGATTGTTTCAGAGTTGACCGGTTGAGTAGATGAAAGAAACCGAACTGAACATTTCCAGGTTGCTGTTTAATAACACATTTTACTGAGTTACCGTGTTGCAGTCAAAACCCGGAATCAGTTAAAACGAGTTTTTACTAGTAAAAACTGATTTCGGCTTTTATAACATATACTTGCATGTAACATAATGATTTAAACCTAACCTAACTTAACCTAACCTAACTTATAGTTAGGTTAGGTTTAAATCATTATGTTATATGTAAATATGTTATATGTTATAAAAGCCGAAATCAGTTTTTACTCATTGCGGGTTTTGACTGCAACAAAACACTTATTTCGTGCACCGAATTACTCAGCAGAGGGAAGCATAAAATAAATGGTGAATGAAACGCTATGCTGAACTATACAAATTGTGATTAAAATTCATATAGCAAAACAATCCAAACACGTGTAAAGTTAAAACACACGCACGTACTGTACTCTAAAGCAATAGTTCCCAACGGGATCCATATGGCTCCCCAGGAGGCCATGAGCAATCTATGGTGGGCTACAGCTAGCAAAGGAGGCCTGGGGGCTCCAGTATTCGTAAGACTCATCACTGTAGTTGTTGATCAACCGATTCGCATCACAAATGACACTTGGGTGAAATCACTTATTCAAAGATTCCATTTCATTCATAAGTAGTATTTACGCTTAAAACAGACCGAATTTTTTACTAATTAATACTTATTTTCACTTACTTACGTAGCCATTGAAACCTTTTGGGTATGTTCTTAAGTCGAAGATAAAGAATTTGGTTCATTCCTGTTTTTCATTTGCCAAACAAATATATACTAAACATGTATAGATATTTGTAGCGTTAAGGAAGACGGGCCACGGCATTGCCAGAGGTTTTACAAGGGGCCACGGGTAAAAAAAAAGGTTGGGAACTCCTGCTCTGAAGCGCAATAAATTATAGATATCATTCTCCTAAACACCATCATTCAAAACCTAATCACGAGTACAGTATCTAGATTCTAAACCCATTGTTTGTAAGCACCGTTGAGGTGTTTAAATATCAAAATACTGCGTCTGTTTTCTTTCATTACAGCTCCACTTAACTCCTGTATTACGATGGATTTTTTATTTTTATTTAATTTTTATTTTTGGTATTACCTTTTGGAAACTGTTGTTATTAATTTTATTATTACTCCTTCCATTACGTGTATTATTATTGTTATTTCTTTATTACTGTAGTCCTTTTTACATAAATTTATTGTTTAGTTCGTTGTATTTTTATTACCTCGATGGATACTATGCTTTTTTTATGGGATTTGTCTCCTGCCAATAAAAGTTATCATTATCATTTAACCCTTTACTGCCCAAAAGGACAAATTTCTAACCTTTCAAATACACAAATTCATAACTTAACCCTAAAAAATATTTGGCCAGTAAAGGGTTAACGTAGTTTAAGAAAATTATATTTAAGGAATATTTAAGAATATTTAGGAATATTTAAGGAATATTTAAGAATATTTAAGAAAATTATATTTAAGGAATAATTAGCAACTTTGATACACGGTCATGCATTTAGAAATTCAATATGTTTATATATAAACCGTTATTGCTCTGCTTGCGTATGCTCCTTGTCACTGATGTAGTCGAGACCATCATGGCCGAGACCAAGACCATATGCAATTTTTACACGTATTCAGTATTGCGTAATGCCTAATTCTTAAACTCTGTATTTCACATTCAGGAATAAAGATTCTAAAGAGGTTATCAAGTGACATTTGCAAAATTTACTCATAACACTAGGGAACAACATTTTTGTTTCTTGAAAACTATTTAGTGTTTCTTATAGAACTTTTGATGCTGATTCCAAATGTGGTTTCAGAATGTTTCTATCACCCATAGTTTTCGAGAAAATAATATTTCCATTTACTCAGAGTTTTCCCAAAATATTAGTTAAAATTAAGTGTACTAATTTAATTTTACTTTCTTTTTTTTCCAGGTTAACTATATTTAATAGTATTTTTTGCATTAAAAAAATATAGCTATTTAAACAAACAGATTTTTAATAAAAAGATAATTTTTTTTCAAGTTTTGCTCAAATTTTAAAATTTTTCATAGTAGAAAAAATTGGTTTTTCATTCCAAAAAGTTTTCCTTGCTTTCAATAATTTTCCGCCAGCATGAATCGAAACTGTATTAATCCCAGAGATACATTTTGCTACGTATGTGGAGAACTGACCATAATGGCACAGAGGAAGACGATGACCCCACTCGTGGAAGAAGGCTTACGAACTTTATTTTGGATGTAAGGTAGGCGACCAAGACAAATCCTGGGCACCTCATATCTCATGCATTTCCTGTGCCGTCACTCTTAGGGGTCGGATTAAAGGTACCCGCAAATCTATGCCATTTGCCATACCAATGATTTGGAGAGAGCCCAAGGATCACCTAACGGATTGCTATTTTTGTATGACTAACGTTTCAGGATTCTCTGCCAAAAATAAACATAAAATTCAATACCCAAATCTTCCATCTGCCATGGGACCAGTACTACATGACGATGATAACCCAATTCCAACTCCCCCAAAGTCATGGACACTGGATGAAGAGTCTGAAGTTGAACCAATGGAAATTGATGACACTAAAGATACAGACTTTCAGCAACCTGAATCAAATAAACCACGTATGATAACGCAAGTTATGCTGAATGATCTCGTGAGAGATTTGGACCTTCCGAAAAAGAAAGCTGAATTATTGGGCTCCAGGTTACGTGAATGGAATTTGCTGGCAAAAGATACAAGCATATCTGCGTTCTGCACTCGCCAAAAAGATCTGATGCAGTATTTCTCCTCGTCAGGTGGTTTATGCTACTGTAATAATGTAAATGGACTGCTGTTAGCTCTCGGTCATGAGCACAAATCTGAAGATTGGCGTTTATTTATTGACTCTTCGAAGTTAAGCCTCAAGGTTGTACTACTTCACAATGGAAATAAATACCCTTCCATTCCTGTAGGGCACGCTGTCCACATGAAGGAATCTTACGAAAATATGAAACTCATCCTTCAGCAGATTAATTATGACCAGTTTCGTTGGTATATATGTGGGATTTAAAGTCGTCGCGCTTCTTCTGGGAATGCAGCTCGGTTATACGAAGTTCTGCTGCTTCCTTTGTGAATGGACAGCAGAGCCAGAGATTCGCATTATTTTGTAAAGGATTGGCCACTTCGTCAAAAATGTATCCCAGGACTGAATAATGTGTCTCATGAACCCTTAGTTGACCCCAAGAAAATATACTTACCGCCACTTCACATCAAACTTGGCATCATGAAAAATTTTGTCAAAGCAATGAACAAGGAAGATGAGGCATTCAAATATTTGAAGAAAAAGTTTTCACGACTTAGCGATGCAAAGATGAAAGAAGGGATCTTTGTTGGTCCCCAAATCAGAGAGCTCATGAAAGATCAAAAGTTTGATGATGCCTTGAGAGGAAAAGAAAAAGTGGCATGGGAGGCCATGAAGAATGTTGTCACAAATTTTCTAGGGAACATCAAAGCCTCTAACTATGAAAAAATAGTGCAGGACATGATTGAAGCATATAGGTTATTGGGATGTAATATGTCACTAAAAATCCATTTCTTGCACTCCCATTAGATTTCTTCCCTGAAAACCTCGGCGACGTAAGCAATGAGCATGGAGAAAGGTTCCACCAAGATATAGCTACTATGGAGAAACGCTACCAAGGGGGTGGATCCGGCAATGTTAGCTGATTACTGCTGGACATTGATGCGAGAAGCTCCTAATGAAAACTACAAGAGAAAATCAGTGACAAAGAAGTTTTAAGAAGAATATTTTAAATGCCAATCTGCCACTAATATAATTTTTATGAAGTATTTTTACTAACTTCTATACACTTTTTGAATAAATATTAAAATACAAATTTCTCAGTAACCTTGGGTGATAGAGAAATTCTACGGCTATATTCGGAATCAGCGGAAAAAATCCTATAAGACCGACCCGTTCACGTCCAAGAAACAAAACAAAAGTTAAAATTTGTTCCCCAGTGTAATTTATTGACAAATCATAGTTTTATAGTCGAAACCACCATGGCCGAGACCGAGACCGAGAACAGAAAAGAAGGTCTCGAGACCAGTCTCGAGTCCTACATCACTGTTCCTTGTCCCGTTGTCAGTTGAAACTCGTAGTTTAAAGGGAGAGTCCTGGAAAAAGTGGTTCGGTAGCAGTTAATTTAAACCATGTTGATTTCGGCTTACATCATAATTACTTATCTAATACTGCACTACAAAATGTTGTAAGTCTTATATAAGAAAAAGTGTGATAGAGCCGTATAAATTAAGTGTGAAATGCTAAACACATATTTAAGTATGATTACTAATGAATATACGTTTGCAGAAATAGCATAGTTAAGTATAATAATAATTGTGTTTGTTTAGCTTTGTTCGTAACATCTATAAGGTCACATGACGGGGCGGGGGAGGAGGGGGGGGGGGGGACAAAGGACTTTTATTAGATTTTTGACTGGAAAAAAATAAGGTCAGAGAAAAGTGTCTATGCTTTAAACACCGTTCACACAGTCTACAAAGGGTTGACAAAAATAGATGACTTTGATTTTTCCATACTTTTGATTTGATAATAAAAGTCAATAAATAAGAACAGATTTATTGAATAAATATATTTAGAATCGTATTAATTGCCCCTTTCGATTTTGTAAAGTTGACACACGTTCCCTTAGGCATTCCATTAATGACCTTTGACAGTTGCTCTTGAGAACACTCATCGTGGCGTCTATTTACTTTTGTCAACCCTCTGTACATTAAATTAAACTGTAACTCGAGGTTTGCTTTTTATTTGCAAAAAAATTCACTTTTTTCTACGTGAAGGTCAAAATATGAAAATAAAAACTCACTCTAATAGACAGAGTTTATTTACACAACAGTTTAGACCAGCCATGAGTGGATCCTAGGGTCTTTGTTGGTCTGAAACATTATATTACATTATATTACAACAGTTTCGATGCCCACTGGCATCCTCCTCCTTCGTTTTTCTGTATCCACCCGAGGAGGATGCCAATGGGCATCGAAACTGTTGTGGAAATAAACTCTGTCTATTAGAGTGGGTTTTATTTTCATGCTTTTTATTTATTTATTTATTTATTTATAAATAAAATAAAAAATGGCATTGTTTCATCCCTGTATCGTGTAGCGATGATATGATAACGTAACCCGTAAGTTTAGGGCATAACCATAATATAAAACTCCCAACTGTGTACAGAAAATAAACTCAAATACAGGGTGTTCATAAAGTCACGCAAGTGGATATGCGTGTACATTTCACCATATTCACTTGCGTGATTTTATGAGCACCCTGTACACCCTTTATGAACACCCTTCTAAACCTTTTCTTATCTCATAAAGCAATTCATTCTCGAGTATTTCAAAAAGTTAATGGTTTCCATCTAGAAATTTAAGCTAGAAGGAAAAATGAGACGAAACTATTTTAGTTTGAAAACTTGTTAATCTTTAGTGTTGTCAGCGATGGGTGGTCTTGCGTTTTGTTTCTCGTGCGCATCCAAAGTTCGCTTTTAAGATCTCATTACTAAAATGCTCACGGAGTTTGTGAATT
>JAJOZX010002819.1:537500-603694 GCA_023014485.1 Bathynomus jamesi | reverse complement strand
CTCCATTGCGATATTAGCATGTACTTAACAATTACTGTCTTAACATGTTGTACTATTTTACAGCTGCAGCAGAACAAGAGGCAGTTGTTCATGTGGATGACATTACCTGGGGTGACTCAACTGACAACGACGCTAACACAGAGGACATGGATTACCATCAGCTCGTTCTGGATGTTCTCACCATCAAGACACTGTGACTAGTGTGACTTTGACTTTCCAAGGAAGGTCATGGAATGTGATGTCATCTGCAATACAGGTGATCGTCTTGGTTTATCAGACAATCAAGTTACTGCCATGGTTTCTGCCACCTTGAAAGCTGGAGGGGCTGATCTGGATAACTTCGTTCATCTCAACCTCAACAACACGTCGCAACAGAATGCTGTCCAGGTATAATATCAGCCAGAGTCACATGTCCAAGTTTTGTGAAAACCCCCCACAGTACGCTGCCTTACACTGGGATGGAAAGTTGCTCAAAGATGTCTTGGGCAGTGAACCTGGAAGTACCTCAGAGACTTTAGCTGTGCTAGTGTCTGGTCCACCTTCATACACTGAAGGAAAGTATTGGGAGTACCTGTCATCGACAATTCTTCTGGCACAGCTCAGGCTGAGGCTTCAATGGATTTACTGGAGACATGGGAACTTACGGATAATGTTACTGCCCTTGTTTTTGACACTACATCCAGTAACAGTGGAGTTCACAGAGGAGCTGCCAAACTGCTAGAGAAAATGCTGAACAAAAAGGTGTTTTATCTGGCCTGTCGACATCACATCCTGGAATCCTAGTAGGAGCAGTTTGGGAGAAGCTGTTTGGGAAGGTGAAGGGCCAGATAATCCATGGTTTGAGCATCTGAAGGATGTTTGGACGGACTTGTCCAAGGAAAACCCAAAGATGCTGGCTATCAACAGCAAATGGCTGAAGGAAAAGAAGAAGAACAGTGAAGAAATACTCCAAGACATTCTAACAGCAGAAAGGCTTCCAAGAGCCGACTACAGGGAAATGGCTGAACTGACAGTCATTGTTCTTGGAGGAACGCCTCCTCGAGGTATTCACTGGAGTCGACCAGGCGCCATTCATCAGGCCAGATGGATGGCCAGAAACCTGTACTCCATGAAAATGCTGATGTTTGCAGATCAACTTGAGTACGACGAAGACAATGTATCAAAGCTGGAAAGACTCAACACCTTCCTTGCGCTGTTCTACACTCATGTATGGATGATGTCAATGTCTGCTGCAGATGCTCCCGTGAATGATCTAAGTCTAATCCAGGACATGTTGAAGTACAAGAAAACTGACCCAGAGCTTGCTGATGCAGTACTTAATAAGATGGGAAAACCACAAATGGTACCTGACGCAGGAAGTCGTGCCATTTGCCCTGTTCAGCAGTAGATTGAGTGACACATTGAAGCACGACATTGCTGCCCAGTTACATGCCACTGAGAAGCCAGACAGCTTCAGAACAGGAAAGCCTCTATTCCAGAGAGTCACAGCTAAGACCACCCTGGTTGATCTCATTGGCCCAGAATCACATTTCCTGCTGGACACACTGAACATTGGATCCGAGTGGCTTCTGGAACCTGTCACGTCTTGGCCACAGAATGAGGACTACAGAAAAGCGTTGGACTATGTTAAGAATCTGAAAGCGGTGAATGACATTGCTGAACGTGGTGTCAAGATGATGAGCGACTTTGCAAATGTCATAACAACAGATGCCAAGCAAAGGGACTATCTCCTTCAAGCTGTGGAGTTCAACAGACGCCGCTTTGACAGCTTCAAGAAACAAACTCAACAACTGACTGTGTAAATGTCATTATGAAATTAATCATCATGTAATGCTTTCACTTCTTGATCGATTAGACTTGTGACAAAATGTTAATCTCAAATTTGTGTATGAATAAGGCGCCTTGTCTGCCTTGAGTGTGAGAAAACGAATTTTGTGATATTTCTGAAATCTTTGTATGTACCAATGTGCCATTTCTTGTTCCAAGACTATCATAATTGTATAAGTTAGAAAGAGGATTAAAAACACTTTAATTTGGTGCCTATTTTGTTGCTCTATCTTGTTTAGATAAAAAGTTATAGTGCAAAACATGATTCAAGGGACCCCGGAACTGGTGCTTTTGGCCGATTTCAAGGCAGAAAACTTAAAGCTCCATGCGGCAATGCTTCCCAACAACCTAGGTCAAAATGGTTGTGATTTTCGGCCTTTTTAGGTCAAAAAGCATGGGGAAAAGTACAGAAACCTATGAAAATAAGAAAAAGTTGATTTTTGAACAGGGCTAATGGAACAGTCACAGGTGATAAGTATCTCGAAATTCTAATGAATGAAGTTGTTCCACACTTACAACAACAGCCTAATTCACATGACCTCTATTTCCAACAAGATGGGGCCCCTCCACATTATTCAAGAGCAGTCCGTGAGTATCTTGATGAAACATTTCCGGAGAAATGGATCGGTCGAAGAGGTCCAATTGAATGGCCTGCATGTTCACCTGACTTTACCCCAATGGATTTTTTCTTTTGGGGAGTACTCAAGGACAAAGTTTATAGTCGAAAACCACGAGGTGTTGGTGATTTGAAAAATTACATCAGAGATGCATTTCAAGAAATTAATGCACAAAGAAACTTGTGCAAAAATGTTTGTCGAAGTATGAAAGGTAGACTTCAAAGCTGTGTAAATTGTGATGGACAGCAATTTGAGCACCTGCATTGATAAAATTTTCAGTGCTTTTGTATTGTATTGGTATAAGTTAATTTTTTTTTTATTTTGTATTATAGTATACAAAAAAATTAAATATAATTGTATATGTATTCTCAAAATAAACGTTATCATTTACTGTCCACCTACTTTTGGTTCACCCAGTACCTACCTATATTATATATATATATATATATATTATATATATATATTTATATATATATTATATTATATATATATGTATATGTATATATATTATATATATATATATATATATATATATATATATATATAATATATATATATATATATATATACATTATATATAATATATTATATATTATATTATATATATCGGCAATTGGAAGGCCCTGGGTTCGATTCCCGGGCGGTTCGCCTCATTTTCATTATTCGTTATTTCTCTTCCCCGTGTGCAGAGACGCTCCTTATTTACGTCGTTTCTATTCATTTATATACTGCGTGGTCATTGCAGTTAAATGCACATATTCACGATTTGCGAGGGTGCCCTCTCAGGGCATTGGTTTCTGCCCTATGTAGGAGTATTTCGATTTATGATTGATCGAGGTACGTGGTGTAATGGTAGCGCATCCAACCGGCAATTGGAAGGCCCTGGGTTCGATTCCCGGGCGGTTCGCCTCATTTTTCATTTATTCGTTATTTCTCTTCCCCGTGTGCAGAGACGCTCCTTATTTACGTCGTTTCTATTCATTTATATACTGCGTGGTCATTGCAGTTAAATGCACATATTCACGATTTGCGAGGGTGCCCTCTCAGGGCATTGGTTTCTGCCCTATGTAGGAGTATTTCGATTTATGATTGATCGAGGTCCGTGGTTTAATGGTAGCGCATCCAACCGGCAATTGGAAGGCCCTGGGTTCGATTCCCCGGCGGTTCGCCTCATTTTTCATTTATTCGTTATTTCTCTTCCCCGTGTGCAGAGACGCTCCTTATTTACGTCGTTTCTATTCATTTATATACTGCGTGGTCATTGCAAGTTAAATGCATATATATATATATATATATATATATATATATGTATAATATATATATATTATATATATATATATATATATATATATATATATATCGGGTGGCCACAAAAAAACTTTACTTAATTGAAAGTTTAATAACTGCAACAATTCAAAACTTATGCGATTGAGATTTGGCAAACATTAACAGATGCATATAATCTATAATTGCTGGAATTTTCAAATATGTAGGTTCTATAGTTTTGTTACAGTGAACAATTTAAAAGCATATGTCTAAAAATAGCATGCCTGGTGTGCATCTGACACGTACGTGCGCTAGCGTAGGCTAAACCTAATGTAGCGTAGTATGACACGCGCGCTGGCGTAGGCTAAACTAATGTGAATTTGCTTTCTTTTATTTTTCCGCTAAAACCCCGCCAGCATGACGTTAAGTAAAAGTGATAAAGCCATCATAGAAGCATGTGTCAAGGAAAAAGGTTGGAATGGAAATAGGATTGTCCGAGAATTCCCCGCAAAGAACTGGACTCGTCAAAGTGTTTATAACTTAATAAGAAAGATAAAGGATACTGGATCAACAGCTAGAAAACCGGCAGCGGCAGGCCCAAAAGTGTTTCAACAGAAGAAAATAAGGCTGCCGTGGAGGAAACTGATTCAATCCCAGGAGAATACACCAGGAACTCATCGCTCCCAGAGACAGATTGCGTACGACCTTGGGATTTCTCGCTCCTCTGTACAAGGGATTGTAAAACGTTGAAATTGAAGGCCTACAAGAGAATTCGAGTTTCTCGGCGTGATCAGAATGTAAGACAGCGTAGAAAGACCCGCTGTAAATCCCTATATGAACGCTACTCAGCTGAAGACGTGCAAAAAGTTGTGTTTACAGACGAAAAGGATTTCACGTTGGAGGTGGCCAAAACAGGCAAAATGACAGGGTTTATGATTCAAGAAAAAGGACATTCCTCCCTCCAGGCTTTATCATGAAACCTCACGATTCAGCAGAAAAGTAATGGTATCGGCGGGAATTTCATGGAAGGGGAAAACACGATTTCATTTTATTGCCACAAACGAAACTAAAGTTAACTCTGAGCGCTACATCAACCTGTTAGATAATGGGTTACTTCCTGATTGTTGTCAGCTGTATCCAGATGAGGCCTACATTTTCCAGCAAGATGGGGCACCCGCCCATGCAAGCCGAGCGACCCAAAATCATCTAGAGCAAGAGACCCCTAATTTCATCAAAAAGGATGAATGGCCGCCTCAGTCTCCCGACTGTAATCCGATGGACTATTCAGTATGGGATTCCCTCATGGTGAAGGTTTACGGCAGCCAGAAAGACAAATTCACCGAAGATGAACTTAAGGAGAAAATCAGTAGAGCATGGGAGGATATCACCTTAGATGAGGTTCGAAAGTGCATCTCCTCGTGGAAGAAGCGATTGAGGGCAGTTTACCAACAGGGAGGTGGTCACATTGACCATTTGTTTAAGTAAATTTTGTTAAGTTCAAATTAATTTTCTTCGGCATGCTATTTTTAGACATATGCTTTTAAATTGTTCACTGTAACAAAACTATAGAACCTACATATTTGAAAATTCCAGCAATTATAGATTATAACCATCTGTTAATGTGTGCCAAAGCTCAATCGCATACGTTTTGAATTGTTGCAGTTATTAAACTTTGAAATAAGTAAAGTTTTTTTGTGGCCACCCGATATATATATATATATATATATATACAGGGTGGGCCGTAAGTTTCCATACATAGGAAAAATAAACATTTTGTTATGGACAACCATTTTTATTTATATATATGCTCTACATGGTTGCCATTGTTTTGAAAACATTTCAATACGTGTTCCCCACTGTTGATGAACACGCATTAGCACAGTTGACGTTATGCTTGTAATGGCGTTGGTGATACGTTCCTTTAGATGATTTATGTCTCGTATCTTTTCCTGATACACCATGGCCTTCAAGTGCCCCCAAAGATAGAAATCAAGGGGGGTGAGATCTGGGGATCTGGGAGGCCACTCCACAGGACCACGCCGACCAATCCAAGCATCCGGAAACTGCTGATCCAAATACCGACGCACGTGAAGACCATAATGAGGTGGAGCTCCATCTTGCTGGAAGTAAACTGGGAAGTTACCTTCCTCGTTTAGCAGGGATGGGAAAATCTCTTCTTGCAACATGTTAAGATACCTTTCGGCATTAAGATTTCCACTGACAAAAATTGGTCCAATAATTCTGTCACCCCATATCCCGGCCCACACCATCACTTTACCGGCACCTTGCATCTTCGTCGGACTCAGCCAGTTAGGGTTAGCATTACTCCAATAACGTATGTTTTGCCGATTAACCTCTCCATTGACGTAAAAATTTGCTTCATCAGTAAACAAGATCTTACGTCAAACGCATATTCTTAGCGTATCTGAAACATAAAAACAAACGTTTAATTTTTCCTATGTATGGAAACTTACGGCCCACCCTGTATATATATATATATATTATATATATATATTATATATATATATATATATACATTATTTATATATATATATATTATATATATAAAATAATATATATATATATATATATTAGGGTCTCTTATTGGGTAGTCAAAAATTGAAATGTTGAATTATTTTATCTGCGCCCCCTAAAATAGTTCCATTTAGCATAAAAACTAAAACTTGAAAGTTTGACACAAATTGGCTCATATTTAGGGGTCGCCCCCGGCTAATAAAAATGGTGACCATGGCATAATAGCTCCTGACATATGATTATGCTCATTATACACATAATTCCTTCCTTCTTTTTTTAGTTTGATTCGTTTTTATAAGTATAGGCCTTCTTATTTATCATTGATCCTTTTCTAACCTATCCTTGATGTTGTTATAATCCATCCTTTGGTCCTCAATCCTTCTTTATCCCAATCCTTTTTCTCCTATCCAAAATCCTTCCTGGCTCTTTTTTTATATACAATCAGCAATGAAGCATTGCTACAAAAAAAAACCATTAGTTTATTATATAGAGATAAATTCAAAATGCCAGTGCTATTTACATACTTTAATTACTTTAATTAGCATTATTTCATTATACAACATTTATTTAATATACAATGATTATACAATATGGTGTATTTTAAGGTGCGACCTCATTGATGGTTATTTTTTGAGAAGAACAGTTTTTGATGGAACTGGGTGACTCTGGCGGTGTTTTGCAACAATTTGGAGCAGGAACTGGAGCTGCTCTTCCCCCACTGTCAATTTCTTATTCAGCTCTTGAACTAAAGCTACTGCACGTTCTGCCCGGTCATTTACAACAGATAGAGCTGCAACAATAGCTCTGGCCCTTAAATATTCACAGTTGGATGTCCAAGTGCTGGGTGCCTTGTTCAGAAATCCTTCTGGCAAATTCAGCTTAGTAAAGAATTCTCTAGTATTTCTTGTAACAAGTTGGTGTAGTCCTTCACCAGAGCAGAAGGTCGATTCAGGAATCCGAGGACGCTTGGGTGGTCTATCAGTGGACTCATCTTCTAATGCCTTTACCATGCGTTTCTTTACATCTGTAGTAATTCGCTCATCAAAGAAAGCAAGACCAACTGCTTCTTCAGACAGGTACCATAAGTGGTTAGAGAGCTTTTTTTTAGTTGCATCAGAAATCTTTTTGTTAGGATAATTAATCAATGACCTCATAAGGAGCCAGTCATTAAATGGGGTTTCAATAGGGAGTGAGGATGTTGTCCAAGCCTTCATATAGATGAGAACAGAAAAAAGGGAAAGATCTCGAATTCCTCGTTCTTCAGTCTTAGTCATCTTGAACTGGTTTCGAAAAAGCCACATCTTGATAGAATAGAGCGCTTTGGACATCCAGCGAGCTCGATGCATGGCACCTGGTGCACGAAACTTGATGCCTTTATTGGGGACACCTCCAAGAAAGATGATGGACAGATCCAAAAGTTCTTGATAGTCATCCCGTAGCATAGGTGCCTGGGATCTAGCAAACTGAATTAGTTCAGTTTTAGACTGGATAATTGCTTCTTTAGTAATCGTGTCTGTCTCAACTGTTTGGAACTGGTTTTGATCAACAGAAGTCCAATTGTCACGAAAACGCTTAAAGATCAATATCTCTGGACCAGTTGATGTAGATCCCAATGTTGCTTCAAATGCAGCTCCCAACAATAAATCTAAAACATGGTGTCTACAAGGCAAGTACAAAACATCATGTCCCAATTTTGCTTCGATGAGAGCACAGGCTCCACTATATTGACCCGTGTTTGAAGCTGTTGTATCGAAACAAATATTTATTTAATTGAATTCATCATAAATATGATGATTAATTAATTAAAAACATATGTTTAGTATACTTGACAACTGCTAGTAATTTCAAATATTAATTGCATAAATAATAGCTATATTTTATGAAGTTTAATAAGCGGGGGCGACCTCTAAACATTGTTCAATCCAAAAACAATTTTATATGTGATGTTTTTTCAACCAATGGAACTGGTTGAGGGGGCGGAACCTAAAAAAATCAACACTTCGAAAATAAGAGACACCCTAAATTATTATATATATATCAAAGCTATTGACTTCTCCTTAGGGAAACGGAGCTTACAGATGAAAAGAAGGATCAACACAACGGCAAACATTTTCATTTATTTGTACTTCATACGTTTCGACAAATCTTTTGTCATCATCAGTGAATTAAGTCTTAAAACCTTAAAACAAAAGTAAAAAGTGAAAATTACATCAATACAATATTAAAACCATTAAAATTAAAACCTTAAAGCAAAATGAAAATTGCATCAATACAAAATTAAAATCATTTAAATTTCATCACTATAAAAACTAAAATTAAATTAAATTACCTCAATAGGTAAATACACAGTGTTTACATCCACCTCCATACTTGGCAAAGTCTAAGAGAACACTGGATGGTCAGAGGATTAGAAAGGGTATGTGTGAGAGAATCGGTTGGTTAGTTAAAAGAGTTGTAATTTGTAGGATGAGCTATTATTATTAAGGGAGGGTTTGTTTCTATAGATGTACAAAGATTCTAAAATTCGGAGTTCTGTAAGGTTATTGGATCTAGTTAAAATTTCAAACTGAGTTTTGTGAAGGGGATGGTGGTTTTCATTACTATGGTTTCTAATATATATATATATATAAATATATATATACTGTATATATGTCGTGATGCAACGTGTTATTTGGAGTTGGTTTGAACCTTTACCGTTCTATGGGCACCATTGAAATGAGAGAAATTAATATTTTTTAAACTTATATATATATATATTATATATATATATATATATATATATATATTTATATATATGTATATATCGAAACCTACGATAAAATTAATGAATGCCCGGTTAAGTCAACTGTACGCCCTTGACGATTGGTTAGGTTAAGTCGTGATATTTTCGTTAAAACTAACGAAAATATCACGACTTATCCAATCGTCAAGTGCGTACAATTAACCTAACCGGGCATATATATATATATATATATATAAGAGAGAGAGAGAAGAGAGAGCCAAGGTAAGGTTTTTGCGCGAACTAAGATGGCCTATAGCCTACGTCCAATTTTCATCGCAAATTATCGTCAAATTTTTGAAGAATAGAGAAATATTTTTTGTTTTTATTTATGTTCATAGCTTTTAAATTAAATAAATTAAATTTCTCCTATTCAAAATGTACTGATTATTAATAAAAAGTTAAAATAAGTTTAAGAAATATTAATTTCTAGCATTTCAATGGTGGCCATAGAACGGAAAATCTCGGGTTCTTTTTTTTTTTTTTTAAACTTAAACTTAATTAAGTAATGGAATACCTTCGTTTGCCATATCTTAACATCCTATAAACTCGTGTTGTTGCGTATGAAAAGTAATGTATTAAGATTAATTTTTATTATAAACTACATTATGAAGATCTTCTAAATTATATTTAAATGTAATTTTAATTAAATACCTAATAAAATATCAAATGGGAAGGGATCAAATAAGTCGAAAAAGCTTCTTTGGTCTAACCTACGACCATAATGACTCAAGTTGATGATGATTAAGAGTAATTTGTTAGTTTAATTGGATCACCTGAAGATCAAGGCCCCCAGCCTTCTTTAGTTAGCCTTATAAGCCTTATAAGGCTAACTAACGAAAATATCACGACTTAACCTAACCAATCGTTAGGTCAACTGTACGCCCTTGACGATTGGTTAGGTTAAGTCATGATATTTTCGTTAGTTAACCTTATTAGGCTAACTAACGAAGGCTGGGGGCCCTGATCTTCAGGTGATCCGTTTAATTTAGAACTAATTACGTATCAAAAGTATTTTAATATCGCCTATCACCAAGAAGAGTTGAAAATATTAGATATTCTCTCTGGCAGGTTTCACAAATAGACGGATTGTAGCCCAAATCCGGACCACGGATTGTAGCCCACATATGGACCGCGGGGAATAAACCTGTAGTCTGATTATAGGATTTACTTTAAAATTTAGGCAAACTTTGACATTTTGAAAGAATTAAATAAACCTTTTCTATTCTATTTGTAAAATTTAAAATTAGTTTTCACTGGCTAAATTAAAGTGGGTGATTTTAAGTTGGTATCGATAAAATAATGTCCGCCACATCACTAAAATACTCCAAAGTGCGGGTCGCGAATCTTCGTAGAGTTACAAAAACGGTGCGCAGCTTTTTCCTCAAAACTTAAGTCATGCACCAAAATGTGTTAATTTCCTACAGTTTCGTTTGGGCCAAACAACACTTTTTGATCGCACTATAATTTAGGCTCTATAAATCACCTGAGAATTCAATTGTTCTAACCTAACCTTTACAAACATAGAAGTAAAAGGAAGTACAGTATCTTTCATTTGGTCCGAACGAAACGATATAAAAAATTCACATTTTGGCTTATAAATTAAATTTTGACGCAATTGTTATAGCCCGAGAAAAACATCTATGGGGACCGCAAAGAAAATTAGTTGGTTGACCTTGATCTACGGAGATTTGTTTTTTTCCATATTTTTTTATTTCATGATAAAAGTCAATAAATAATAAGAGAATTATTGAATCAATATATTTAGAATCGTGTTGCTTTCCCCCTTTCCATTATGTAAAGATGACACACAGTTCCGACATTCCACCGATGATCTTTGCCATTTGTTCTTGAGGACAATCATCGTGGTACCAATCTATTCATTTTTCCCACTTTACACCTCGACCCAACATTAATTTATATAAACTCTTTTATAGTTTTTACACTCATTCTGCATTTATTTTGTTGCTTTTTTAACATTTAGAAAGTATTTTATTGGCTATATAGTATATACTTATCTACAGCCATGGCCAAAAGAGTAGCACTTTAAATATTTTTTGGAATGAGAGAGGTATTAACAGAAATTACCTACATCACTGATGTATTTTCAGTACTGATAATGAATTTGGTAACACTTTCCAATACTTCTGAACTCTCTTAGAAAGATTTGATGTAATTATTATTTACTATATTATTAGGTTTAATATGCTACACTTTTTCAGCTTTTGCAGTTTCTTGGTAAGTATATTTCAACTACAAAGTGGTAAGAAATTCAATACATCCATGGCACATCATTACTCAGGAGCACCATGCCGGTTTCATTTGATTTAAAAAGCTTGAGGGTGATATACTGAAATTTATTGAAACTCTATATTTATTAGAATTTGTATTGCATAGGAAAATCGAAAAAACAAAAACAAAAAAAACCGCAGCGAACAAAAATCGTTTTTTGCATATTCTCGTGTGTATATATATATATATATATATATATATATATATATATATATATATATAGAGAGAGAGAGAGAGAGAGAGAGAGAGAGAGAGAGAGAGTGTGTGTGTGTGTGTGTGTGTGTGTGTGCCACTTGATCACACAATTATTATGCAGATAAAAGCTTAAGCTGGGTTTAGGCTTTCCATATAAATAATTCCTCTCGGGATTAAGGATACGGTGTTGATTTTTGTCATTTATCAATGATTAAGTGAACATTAAATTTGGGTTAAAGATTTACTGAAACAGCAACAGTGAACAAAAAGATTAACAATTAGATTAAATATTGTACATTAAAATATTAGTATATTATATATTATATTATTATACTATATTATATTTAATATTATAGTTAGGCTTCATAAATGGAATGATTTTAGGAAGAAAACGTTATATAATGGGACTTTTCACAAGAGTCGTTGTGTCGTGGAGCAACAAGGCTATGAGATTGAAGAGCGAAAGAGGATGTTTGATAGGTTGGTTAATTGATGTCCATTTTGGGGTTTATTTTTCTCACGGTTTTTCAGACGTTTTTTTCTTCGTGTTTTTGTTTTTCATGTTCATTTACAATTTTTGTTGAGTAGTTTTAGGGGATTGAACATCTGGGCCGAAGCGTTACGAATCGAGCTGGCCTTCCACTAGGGCCCTGCGAATCACAATTTTTTTCGAGTCGAATCTCGAATCAAATCAACCGAAACAATTCAAATCGAAGCGAATCAACTGTACACATATAGATTAGAGTGTTTCTACACACAATTAATAATAAGCGTAAAATTAATTAAATCTTCTTGAGAACAAAGGACAAAGTAAATCCTTCTAAAAACAATATATTAAGTATTTGATCATCAGGAGGAACAATGGTATTAAAGTGTGATAAAAGTGTTATTGCACAAGAGACTCGTCTCAGTATATAGATTGAATTATAATCTAAGTAAAAAGAAAAGTATTTATTTAAGAAAGTGTTCTTCAAAGCAACATCACTGATGTTGTTCACCGAACATAATGGCAATTAGAAAATACCGAATCGGAGCCCAAGCTAAGGAATCAAATCGAATCCTCTCTCCCGATTCGAAATCAAATCGAATGTCGAAGCTTCGTAGGGCCCTACCTTCTCCGTTTATCCGATGCATTGTGTTTGAAAAAGGAAAAATTAGTTCTTTTTGAAAGAAGGATACGCTGGTGTCTTCAGAAAGCGTGACGAATCCAACGTTTGTATCTGTTTGCATAATCGGTCACTATGATAAATCGCAATTTTTTTGGAATGGCCTACTACTGTTCTACGACATTTCTGTTCAGCAAATTCTTTAACAATATGGGAAGAGTTCAAGCTGCGGCAGAGTTCACTTTCAATCACCATAACTGCCAAACAACTTAGTTTTTCTTGGGAGAGAATTGACCATATTGTGGTTTTAAGTGGTTCAGTTTAGAAAAGGGACTTTTATTTTCACACACAGTCACATGAAGTGTCAGAAAAATTCTGAGCGGAACAGAAACATTGGGGAATGTAACATCAAGTTTCTTGGATTTGATGAACCTCAAAAGTTCAGTCAGTAATTGTGCTTTAACTTGTAAATTCATGTTGCACCCAATGAAATTCATAAGTGTTCAAATTAAGGAACACAGTCAGGATCTAAGTCTACATTGTACTTCTCGATTAGTCGGGAAACATCAGTCGAACTTTTGACGATCCTCGCTAACGAATGTCTACAGGAAACGAAATTCTTCAGAGAGTTGTTTGTATGTTGCTTGACGAGATATGATTGAAGATTTAAGTTTATCCATTATCACTAAAAGTGTCTAGTAGTATGAGCACAAAATGGTAGAGTGCAATTGCAATGTTGATCACTGATGCAAAGGGGTATTGCAACAAGGGGAGGGGGTTATGCAACAATGATGGTGTGGGTAATCCTCCAAGTTGCATGAAGGGGGAGCTTTGGGGGCAGAAGGGAGGATCACCTCCCCCAAAGGGGTGACCCTGCCCTCTTTGGGGGAGGAGTTGGGACGGCCTCATCCCCCAAAGGAGTATACCTACCCTAAGAAAGAGAAAGGAGGCGGAGAGTCTTTGAGGGAGAAGTTGGGAAGGCCTCAACCCCCCGAAAGGGGTATCCTAACATAAGAGGGTTATTTATTTTAATTATTTATTTATTTATTAAAGGTAAGAGAGAGATGTTCTCAATGCTAAGAGGGACTTGCCAGATGGTACTATATAATTTAATTATTTATTTATTAAAGGCAAGAGAGAGGAAGATGTTCTCCTTAATTGGCTTATCAAAAGAATTAAATAAAACACCAATACAATATTTTTGTTTATTTAGACGCAAAACGAATCCCAGTTATTAAATAAAAAATTAATGATATAAGAAATACACAGGACTTTATATTTTACATTAATATTAAATAGAAAATCTGCAAGTCCGTACATTGATTAAATCAGCCTGGTTGAAGACGCGAAACAAAGACTTTAAATATATATATACGTATATATACATATATATATAAATTTCATTTATATATATATATATATATATATATATATATATATATATATATATAAAATATATATATATATATTTATATATATTCTTAAATAATTGTATAGGAGAAATCTATATAAATATTATATTAAATAAGAAAATTTTAAAGAACTTCCCGTCTCTTTGAAACGAGTGCACAGTTTTCCAAATTTTAGTCAACTTCCCATATGAAAATATGCTTAATAATATGCAGTAGATATACTAGATCGAATTATTTAATGCAGAGAAAGCACGAAAGCAAGCAAGCAAGCAAACAAACAATCTGAAAGTGAAACTTTTTACCTATAAAATAAATGAATCGTTGCCAATAACGTAATGCTCTGCAATTTTCTAAAAGTTTTATAATATCTATTAATTTTATATAAGCAAAACACAAGGAACTCTCTCTCTCTCCCACTAAATCTAGGACAAAAAGTTCATGTGAAGGAAGGCGACAACAGAAATGGTCAAAAGCGAAGATCGCCCTACATTAGGTGAGTTGGTATCCGGAGGCGATAGCAAAGCCAAACAATTTAGTCTCAAGCAACAGCAGCGGCCACATTGGAATGCGGACAATCGCTTTCTAATCTTGGAAGTTTGGCTTTATTTTATATAAAAACATGTATTTGTATTAGTTTCATTTCTGACCGCCTGCTTTCTGTGACAAAATTCTCTGTCTCTCCCCCCTCCCCCCTCTCTGTCTCTCTGATAGATCTGATCTATTTTGAAAGAGCTTATTCACTCAATACCTCACGAGTTTTAATAAAAAAATTATTCAAAGGACTTTCAAATTATTCTTAAGACACTTGAAAAATAAAAGATAAGTAAAATTTTTGTAAGAGAAAGAATATTCTTTACTGCATTAAGAATCGTACCCATCCGTATATATATATATATATATATATATATATATATATATATATACACCATTAAAATCAGTATTGACAGTAATTCATTTGGTTGATAGATTCTCCTTGTAACTCCTTCATATATATATATATATATATATATAATTCTGCCCTACTCATCTTGATGATATAGTGACCCGCGGTTCAGACTAGATATTCCCTGTAACTGGACCCTAACCTAACCAAACCTAGTCTAAAAGCCTAAGAAAGAATATAAGGACAATCTAGCCTAAAAAAGTACCTTTCCCTAACTAATGGTTTATGAAGATTTATATACAGAGACTGTCTCTAGGTCTGGTTTTTCTTAGGAACCTAACCTAACCTAGGTCTGGGTAGTAGTTGGACGGGCGACCGTGTCCAGATGATGTAGCGACTCATGGTTCGGATTTCATAACAAATGTAACTTAACCTAACCCATGTCCAAAATGGAAAATCTAAGGATGAAGCTGTGAGTCGTATGAGTGCAAAGAGACCGACGTTTGTTTTTATTTATTAATACAAACAAATTACATAAATTAGAAATATAGTGAGTATTAAAATAGTACAAATGCAATCGAATAAGCATAAATAAAGTATTCACACTCATCTTCTGAACAAAAAATCGTGTCAGGGTTGTAAGAATATTAGCGTTGTGGTATATTTCAAATCTTATATAATAATGCAAAATACTTGAGAGCACCATGACAGAGCGGGCGAGTGAGCAATTCACTCATTCACCTTGAGATATGAGCATTGAAAATAAATCTGCGGAGAGAATAAGCCAAATTTGATAAAGACATACCTTCATTATTCGTGAAGGTGACCAATCAGGACTTCATTGCCCAAAGCGTGGGTCCGTTATATCGGTGTTACGACATCTGATTGGCAAACACATTTAACATAGCCCGCCCAGTTACATTGACAACTATCAATCAACAAACTTACGAACCATCTATTAGTCTTCTCGGGGTGGTGTTTACAATTGGGAATCATGCATATAAAAGGAAGTAATTTTAGCTGGAATTCACAGCAGTTATTTTACTGACTCCATAATGAGTCAGTCACAACAATTTTACAGTTTACTGGCTTTATATGAAGATGGAGATTGCCGCGGTGGCTACAATTAGTCTTTTTAATGCAACCGATCGGAACGGATTATTTCCAACGCAAACAGTTGATGATATTTGCAATGACGTTCCGTACGATCCGGCGCAAGGAAATGCAGTTGAAATGTGAGTATAAAAATTTATGTACCTGTATTTCTATTTTACTTTATTTTCTGTGGCCTATATTTAGTCGCGAACTTGTTATTATTTTAGTGTTCCTGAGGATGAAATTAGCGAATGCTCTTGAGCACCGTTCTCTGTTTCCTTCATTATTATTTCATCATATATAAATATCAGGGGCGGCTTCTTAATGAATGCAAGGCATGCACTGCATGCGTAAATAATATACTCAATGAATTTAAAATTATTATTTAAGTTAAAAAAATAAAGTTAAAATTATTATTAATATTATTAATATAATATTGGTTCTATCCTCGGTTACTACATAACTCATAAGAATACCATAAAAGACAAAATACAGCTTATCTAATATGTACTACACTGTAATGCATGTGACTGCATGCCTAAGTAAAATTACCACGAGCCGCCACTGATAAATATATATGGAGGGGCTGCAGTAATTTATTTTCATCTCATTACATTTTATTGTAAAATGCTTCAACAAAATAGCAGGTATCCTCAATTTTTAATTATAAATAAGTTTGCAGTAGTAATTAATAATTAATATTATGGTAAAGTCCTGTTTTGATATTTCAATTCATCAAAAATCGTTGAATTTTTTTAAACTTTAAACAATCAAGTCTCCTTTGAAGTTTTAAATTTTATAAAATTCCATAATAAATTCACTTGAAATGTGAAGTTATTCGGCATTTTTTCTTAAAGGTGTCACAAACTTCTCGAAGATATTTGATACTTCACATTGGAACTTTCTATCTCTCTCTCTCTCTCTCTCTCTCTCTCTCTCTCTCTCTCTATATATATATATATATATATATATATATATATATATATGTGTGTGTATATATGTGTATATATATATATATATATATATATGTACTCTTGGCAATTTCAAAGTTTCAGTCTTCGCAAACACACCGATAAATTTGGAGCGCATGATTCGTTCACTATTCATTACTCTCTGAAGTGTATTCGCGTTCATTTTTTAAGTCAGTGACAACGCCCCTAAATCTGCTAATTTCTATTAGGGCTTGTGACTCGAGATATACTAATAGGCGCGTCTATCGGCTTGGCGAATTCCAATCTGGGAGGTTTCCACTCTGTTGTAGAATTAAGTGTGTATTTACACTAACAGATAAGTCAGGTGTGATGTCGAACGAAAAAATTCAATTGATCGATGAATTCTTTCTGCGTTACCCCAATCTCGAGCTCATCACAAGCACCTGCAATATGGGCCAGATTACTATATGCTCTCGCGCAAAGCAGGAACACAGCGTCTGATGAATAATCTATATCCATAGCACCGCCCAAAGCAACGCCATTGATGTATAGAGTTACCGTATATCTTTACGGCCGAAATTCTCGAATTTAAAGGCGTTCTTTTTATATTTTCCATTCACCTAAGCGTGTTCCTGCATTCCAATTAATATCCTTTTAGGTAGAAGTCCCAGGGCCACGTTTTCTATTTGTTTCGAGGCCAACCCTGCTGGCACCGTGTATAGTTTGATCTGTACTCTGTTTAGGCGAACTTAATTTCACACGGCGTAAGCGAAGGTATGTTTCCATAATATGAATCACAACGGCTTTGCACCTTCTTCTTGATCAGCCCCCAGATTTAAACAAATCTAAGGATTCGTGCGGGTGAGCTTTATTTTCATATCGACCCCATTCACAAGTAACTTCTGGAATGTGAAATCTGTATGTAGTCGTCCAAAACGCTCATATATTTTCTTTTTAGGATTTTAAAATTTGTCCTTTATACTCTTTGCTTCTTTTGCCTGATAATAGCCCTCAGCAGTTAAAAAGGTATCCTTCGCTTCTTTGGAAAAGATCAGCAAATTTTCGAGATAGGATCGTAGGTGAGAGTACCCCGTCCCTGCCGAGATTTTAACCTAATTTAAATATACGTCACACTGGTTGAATATGGAGTGCAGAAAGTTTGTTTCAGGGTATACAGCATATATATCATCGCAGTCCGTTCGATCAGAATGGGATATACGTAGTTTAGCGTACATGTGCACGCAGCTTGGATTAAAAAAGTAAGGGCCTCAGTTGGGTATCACGAATTATATAGGAGCACTCGGGGAACTAATTGTGTTTAACGGATTAATTGTAATAAAGTCACTGTGCTCAATAGAAACTTGAGTTGGGGGCATGTCAAAGAGGGACAGCTCCGATTTACAACATAGTGAACTACACGGATGGATGAAGCGTACCATGACTAGTCAGAAATAGTGCCACCTCTCTCGACAAGTAGTAAACAGTCTATGATTCATGAGAACAATGTCCTTAGCTTATATCAGAAAAATGAAAATGGTCAACCATAGGTTTCAGCACTACCACTTTCTTCATTATATTAATGTAGTTAGTAAGGGCCCTAAAACTGAGAATAAGATGGGAGGAATGACCCCACTCTTTATACAATAATTCGTTTTTTCTTCCCTACAGTATGACTTTTACGAGCGAGTGTCCGTACTATGTTCTTGTAACGGCGTAGGCGAGCATTCTGAGGGTTTCACTAATACAATGCAATTTATAACGTTAAGACACATTTCACAGATGCAATTTAAAAAGTCGGAGTCGATGTTTTTAACAAACAACTGTTGCATTGCCCGGGGTAGACAATGATGGATTTTTATTGATTCATGGTATTTCTTTAGCGATTTTGTCATTGTGGAATATACACCGTTCCAGGCTCGTTTGGAAATATATTCGTTCTTAGAAGCATCCTAAACGTGTTTCGCGGATGAAGGTCACAAAGCAAATATCCGTAACGTTGACTTATAGCTTCTTTATAAACTTCCAAAAACTCCTTACGCTGATTTGGGAACATTTGATTGGCTAATACCCCAATTTGTGACACATCTCTACGTTGCGCGAATAAGACTAGATACTGTGTATTTAACGACACATCGCGCATGTATCTATTTTTGATAAGATGGTGGGAGAACATTGTAAATGTCTCGGCAGACGTTTTATCCATTTCTAACATGAGGTTGTCAATTACAATGACTGTATGTTCATTTCCCTTTAACGAATTAACGTCATATTCTGCTTTGTGGTACAAAATATCATTTCGGTACTCGTTGACCACTGACTGGTACGTCGAATAGCACCATATAACTTTATGCACAAATTATGAGAACATCTCCCCCTTATCTTTAATGATTTTAAGCATAAACACAGTTTTACCACATCCTGTAAGGCCAGATATAATACACGTGGACGGGCTCGTGAACCTGAATTTTTCTACAAAATCCATCTCTAACACGTCACACCCCTAAGTGGGTCAGTTACAAAATATAATAAAAATTTAAGTTGTGTTCCTTATATTCTACAGTCTTGATTTTCCTCTTCTTCTACAGAACCGTGAATGAAGATGAGGTACAACATCATGTCCCCACCATCGATATTACAGGCGATCCCGATGATGGTGTAGTTGTGGTTACAGACTCCATACCCATTGATAAGCCCCCACCAGCGACACATGTAACACCACACTCGAAAATTCAAAGCGGAGGCATGATGAAGAACCTTCCAGGTCAGGTATAAAGTGTGCCAGGAGTGCGGCTCTTGTTAGACCCCCAGTAATAGAACCCCAACCCTTCACGTCTTACGACCCAACTCCCACACTAGTACCTTCCTTAAATAAAAATGTATCCCCTTATTCCTCTTCAATTCCGGGTACATCCTCCACAACAGCAGCAGCAGCTTCTCGTGCTGTAGAGGAAGGTATAACATTCGAGTTGGTGCGCACCGCCATCCCCTCCCCAGCCCTAACTAGAAATCGATATATAGTCAGGGTTGACCCTGGATCCATGCATAGCAATGGTGTTGAACACTGTCTGCGACTCGTAGTTGAACGTATTGTGGAGTTTGCCCTTCAGAACAGCGAGAACGTGAAGTCAGGACGCGGCCGTTCTTTTGGTTCGGGTCAGATGACGGGGATGCAGATGATTTTTGGGTAGTAATACCATTCAGACGCTTGACAGCTGTAGATATAGTAGGCCGTATAATGCAGGCCTCTCAAAGTAGTACAGCCTTCAATATGGACAACTTTACGGTAGATATTGACCGTGTGTTCCATGTTGCGCGTCATAGTGCCACACCTTATACTCTTAACTTCAATTCTCAGGCTATTTACAGACAGCATATAAACACCGATCGTGGTTGCGGCTTTATAGCATTAGTCTTGGCCCGTATGTTTACTGTGCTAAATACATGGGCCCCAAAAATTTGGTTTCCTACGGTTGTGCAGCGTTGAGAAGGGTGGAGCAGGAAATGAAACTTCGTATAGTTGTATTTAGAATGGATGATCGTCGTAGGACCGTGCATATTTTTAAAAGCAGTGTGAGAGATCGTGAGAGATCGAAAAAATAGAAGGCATCATGATGTGTGTAAGGGATGTCTCGAGTTTGCGGATGATACGGTGAAACATTGTAAGGATTGCCACATGGTATGTGCGCAGTGTAAAAGCTCCAAATGTGAAAGGCGTGTGGTTGAAGCTGAGTAGTGGGACTGGAATGTATGCAGACGCACATTCATTTTTCAATAATAACTGTTTTGAGCTCCATAAGTCAATTGGTTCGTGCAGGAAAATGAGAATCTGTGAATGTGGTGTTTCATATAAGGGATAATTGGGGAATTTCAAGCATACAGGTGATGAACTTCACTGTTCTACATGCCATGAGAAATATAAGGCGGGTCATGTATGTTATATGAAAGACGCTAAGCCTAAAAGTAGACCATGTATAACTGTGTACTTCGATAGAGAAACATACACGGTTGCTGAAACCAAAGAGGTTATCACACATCTAACTGTAAGCCAGACTATCTGCGATGAATGCATGGAAGTCGAGTGTGATGAGTGTCACAAATGTGGTAAACGAACAAACGTTTATAAAACGATTGCACACGATAGTCCCGTGAAACTCTTTGTGTCCTATATTGTCAAGTTTGCGGACAAGTTCAAAAAATGACTGTATATTCTTGCTCATAACGGGGTAAAATTTTACACACAGTTCCTTTATAAAGAACTGCTTGAGCACGATTCATCTGAGATATTTACAGGTGATCCCTTGAAAAGAGGAAACAAACTTATACAGATGCAAATAAGAGGTAATGTACAGTTTAAAGACACTTTACTATTCACACCTTATAAATTAGCCAAGCTACCCAAGGTAATGGGCGTAGCCACCGAAGTTTCAAAAGGGTATTTCCCTTACATTTCGTGACTAGCGATACTTTAAATTCCGTAGGGCTACCTCCAACCAAACATTACTTTAACTATGAATGTATCAGTGAAGGTGAACGTGAAGATTTTGATCGCTACTACAACAGTTTTAATGAATCTATTCCTTACAATATAGTTGATGAATGTGAGCGTTATTGCGTGAATGATGTGTGCGTGCTTAGAGTATGTTTCCAGACCTTTACAAAGATGTACATAGACCGTTTCAAATGCGATCCGTTGCAAGTCGTAACCAAGATCGCCTCATCGTGCTTTTCTGTGTTGAAGAACAATTTCATGCCTAAAGACATGCCGTCATTCACAGAAATGGGCACAAGGTAGACAGGTCTACAGCAGTGGACACCTGTCTACAGCAGCAGACAGGTGTGTACATAAAGCATGCCCGCAACACAGGGGAAGTACTCATTAAGGTTAATAGTCGGGTTTTTTGGGTCGATGGTCGAAGCGAAAACCGTGCCACTGGTGAGCAGACTGTGTACTCCTTTAACGGCTGTTGGTGGCAAGGATTCCCCCGTCCTGAGTGCGGGATCGTAGGAGATATCCACGGTAGATATCCTGCCGGCAGTCTTGCATGGACCCGCACCCGCGATCAGCTTATAGGCTCCCAGTTCACTTACAAGATCTTGTGGGAGCATGAGGATGATGCACGGATAGAAACAGATAGATAGTTCCGAAAAGCGATAAACACGATCAAGCGTTCAATGGTGCTGGATCCTCTCAAATGCGGTGATTGCTTGTTCGGAAGGCGTAAAATCCCTTCAAGCTATGCTTTCCGCGTACGGAGGGCGTGAAACTCAATTACTACAACTTCTGCTCTTTATACCCCTACGTGATAAAGAACAATCCGTACCCCGTAGGTGCACCTGAACAACTGATAGGACCAGTTCTGCCCAACATCGAGGAGTTCTCAGCAAATTTGAGCAAGAAGTTGTTGTAGTCTCGTATGCGTCATAAATCTTCTTGGATGAATCATTTTAACATTAGTTTTCATATATATATATACACACACGTGTATAATTAGGCCACGCCCACATTTATTTTTCCCTTATCAGGCTCTCCATTCGCTTATGAACCCTCTACACACTTTTAAGAGATTAAAAATTTTTCCTTCTCTTTTCCCCTCTACCATATATTTATAGTATTGTCATTGTGTTATTGTGGTTTCTATATAGATCATACTATGACTTCACGCACACATGTTTAATTATTTAATTTAATTTAAGTTTTGTGTGTGTATATATATATATATATATAGTAAAGAACGACGCTTGTATAGGAGAATATTCCGCGCAAGATGAGAGCGAGAGAACGAAACAAATGAAAAAATGAGGTAACCACCCGGGAATCGAACCCGGGATCTTCCGATTGCCGGTCAGATATGATAACCATTACACCACGGGCCTCACTCCTATACAAGCGTCGTTCTTTACGTTAATTATACTGCGTGTTTGCAGTTTAAATGTATATAATGTACGGCATGCGGGAGGTGCCCCCTTAGGGCATTGGTTTCTGCGCGTATGTAGAGGAATTACGGCATTTGATTGAGTGAGCCCGTGGTGTAATGGTTATCATATCTGACCGGCAATCGGAAGATCCCGGGTTCGATTCCCGGGTGGTTACCTCATTTTCTCATTTGTTTCGTTCTCTCGCTCTCATCTTGCGCGGAATATTCTCCTATACAAGCGTCGTTCTTTACGTTAATTATACTGCGTGTTTGCAGTTTAAATGTATATATATATATATATATATATTTATTTATTTATATATACAGCGTGTCCCAAAGAAATGTATACCCACTTTGTTCGATAATACCAGCTATGAGGATAATAAATATATTACTTTTTATGTTTTTTAATAAAGAATTGTCTCCTGAATCTAAATATGTAATTATTTTTATTAAAAATTGAATAATAAAAAAGTTACAGATGTTTAAATTATAATTATTATTTTCGAGACTTCATGTGCGATATTTTCTAATATTTTAACCGACTGTTTTGAGATACTTATGTTTAGTGTTGATATTGAAGCATAAATGTTGTAATTATTAGTTAATTCAAAAAATTTACAAATTCCATGGTTAAATGACACTCTATCTAAGATGTTCGACGTCTTCCAGAACGTTGTTTTTGTAAGTTTTGCACAGTGCCGTCGGTTTCAAACTTATCTCGTATACGTGCAAAAATATTAGAAAATATCGCACATGAAGTCTCGAAAATAATAATTATAATTTAAACATCTGTAACTTTTTTGTTTTTCAATTTTTAATAAAAATAATTACATATTTAGATTCAGGAGAAAATTCTTTATTAAAAAACTTATAAAAAGTAATATATTTATCCTCATAGCTGGTATTATCGAACAAAGTGGGTATACATTTCTTTGGGACACGCTGTATATATATAATTATTTTATTTTTATATTTATTTTTTCCTCATGACCAACCTCCTTATCAAACCCTTTGTTTACACTTATCAACCATTGTTTAGAGAGCTGTGATTAAAATTTTGCTCTTCTCTCCTTTTTCCCTCTTTACCATTTTTTACTTTTTATTCCCCTCTTGTTCCCCTCCCCTCCATTTCTCACTTTCCAGGGGTTTCACCTTCTTTTCCTCTCTTTGCATGGCACTGTCCCCAGTCCTCCTTTCCCCTCGTTTCCATGGTAACCACTCGAAAAATGCACTCATACTATTAAAGATGGCGAGCACTTTGTTCCCGACTCCACGAGATGTTTACTTCGTGATAATTTCACCATTTAGTTTGAATATTCATAAGTTAGGTTTTCTTTTTTCTTTTTATTTTAATACACCCTCCACGTGGCTGTTGTTTTTTGTCGCTATTCCCCAAGGTACTCTGGACTTCTCAATTCTCTCAATTACTTACTAAAAAAAGAAAAAATGTACTTGTGTGGGTAAAATTTTCTTTTGGTATTTCCGGACTCTTGTCTGTGTCCCTTTTTCAGGTCATTAATACATAATTCTTTCCAGACTCTTCTGCCTACCTATTCGATTGGGAACTAATTTTAATTTTTTGTGAGAACATTTTTTCTAGATATGGCCCCTAACCTTCGCGAGTGTTCCGACTGCGGCGGAAAATTTCCTCAGTACTCTTTCACCGAGCTCTTTTCCAGCCCTTTATTTTGCGGATTTTGTGTAAACCGACCGACAGGAACTGCAAAACGAGGTGATTTCGGCGAGAGACGAACTTCGTCGGAATCGGGGGGAGGCAAATGTCCTGAGAGATTTTAGTGCTTTGGCGGCAAGGTTCAAATCTCTAGAGGATTTTGTTTCTGGAAGTCTAGGCACGAGTTCTCACACAGAACGAAGATCGCGCGAAGACTACGACGAATCCACATCCAGTCGTCATTCCTGCCCCTACTTCTCCTTCGGGGGATCAACCATTTGAGGCAGTTCAGAATGGGGCCCGACCAAGGCAACATAAATCTTGCTTAAGAGTAATTACGACTAATAGATTTTCTATCTTAGAGCCAGAGCAGGATGACACCTAGGAAATTAGGCTGATTGGCGATTCCATTATTCGAGAGCAATTACAGGAGTTCTGCGGCAAGAACCCAACTCTGAGGAAGAGGTGCTTCTATCCTGAAGTTCGTGTTAACGACATCACGGACTCCATAGACGAGTTTGGTAAAGATGCTGATGATAGTACGATGAGAGTAGTTAGAGGAGTTAATAAAGAAATACAAGCGGCTGATGCGGACTCTAAAGGATAGGACTAATAAATTAATTTTTTCAGGAATTCTCCCAAAGATCCGACAACTTTTTCAGCAGAGCTACCTACATAAATAATACTCTTTAGTCCCTTTGCCAACAGGAAGATGTTGAATTCGTCGATTTGTGGTTATTTTCATAATAAAAAGGATTTATTTTTGCTTGATGGTCTTCATCTAAATAGCGTGGGAGCAGCTCGTCTTGTTGGACTATTGCACGGCTCTGCGATGGCTTTTCAGACAAAAAACGGTGTACCTCCTATGAAAGCAAACAGCCTAACATAAATTTTCCTGACAGTGAACGATTGTCTCCCCGAAGAACCTCGAAATTCTACTGTGGTACTCAAGAATTTATAAATGCATTTTATATTAATGCTCGAAGTTTAAGATTTAAATTTGATGAGCTATTAAGTATTGTCCTATACCAAAAATTTGAGGTTGTAGCAATTACTGAATCCTGGTTAAATACAGAGAGTAGAGATTTCCTCGGAGAATATCATATCGCTGGTTATGGGATGTTTAACAATGATAGAATAGAAAGAAGGGGTAGTGGTACAGTACTATAAGTTCGGTCACACTTAATACCCATAATTAAAAGCATTGCAGAAATTTGTAATATACAGTACAGTAAATGTGACGTTTGTTGAAATCAAAGACAACTCACGAAAGAAATTAATTATACTGTAGGTTTAGTATACAGGCCTCCCTCTCAGACTGTCGATAGTGATAATTGGCTTCAGGAATTAATTACACGATTCAACATTTTTTTTCTCAGATGATCGTAGTTTCCTTTTCATTTTCACTTCTAATTGCGAAAATGATAATGAAATTTGGCTATCACGTTAGGTTTTCGAGAAATTTGGGGCTCAATTCTTGACCAAATTTGTATATAGCTAGATGATAAACTGAACAAATTATTAAAACTGCATCTACCCCAAAGCTGAGAGTATCCCAGCAGAAAATGTTTTAGCTAATGTAGGATGATTTAATTTATGCTCTTGACATGTTGAAACCTGCGTAAAATATCAATTTTCCTTCTGTTATCTGTCATAGAGGGCTCTTTGCAGTTATGAGTCATTCAGGCTGCCGCAAGCTGCTTTATGGTGCGTCTTTTCATGTGCAGTGAAGTTTGATTTTATAGTTTTATTTTTCCACTTACCTAATCGCTTAACTGTGCATGTGTTACACAAAATAGCGCCTTGAAGGAGAAAAGGATAATTTGAAATGTTGCGTAAATGTGTGAACAATCCTAACAGTTTCTGTTATGTGTGCGGTGATTACGTGATACAAGATCACAAAAGAAATATTACTCCCTCAATTAAAAATGCTTATGATTCGGCTGCAAAATCGGGGATCAGGATAAAGTTTGAGCTCTCCAAATATGCTGTACACATTGTGCTGTGACCCTCTATGCCATTTGCAATCCCCATGATTTGGAGAGAGCAAAAAGATTACTTCAAAGATTGTTATTTTTGTTTAACTAAGCTCAGTGGTTTTTCCAAAAAAAATAAGAAAATTGAATACCCAAATCTGCCTTCCGCAATGCAACCAGTAGTACATTATGAAACTCTACCAGTTCCTAAGCCCCCTGGATCACGGAGCTTAGATGATGATGATGAACCTGCGGAAAATGAGTCTATGGAATTGTCAGATAAGGATGAATAGTATCGGCAAACTCAAAAAAAAGAACCTCACTTGATAACTCAACCTGAATTTAATGATCTGGTTCAAGATTTGAATTTATCGAAAAATCAAGCAGAACTTTTAGGGTCCAGATCTAAAGGATGGAACTTGCTTGCAAACGATACCAACATATTCGTTTTTCACATACGCTAAACACGATATCAAAATTCTTTTCTATGACTAGTGATCTTTCTTTTTGTAATGACATTGATAGTTTGATGATAGCCCTAGCACATGAGCATAAACCTCTAGAATGGTAACTTTTCATCGATTTTTCAAAACTTAGTTTGAAGGCTGTCCTGTTGCATAGTGGAAATATCTATCCTTCAGTTCCTATGGGACATGCTGTCGTATGAAAATATGGAATTTCTCTTGAATAAAATAAATTACAACAGATAAAACTGGCATATCTGTGGTGATCTCAAAGTCATTGGGCTGCTTCTTGGTTTACAGTTTCGTAGCCAATTAAATGAATTAATGAAAGATGGTGCCTTCCATGAATTCCTGAATGAATCTGAAAAAACATCTTGGAATACTTTTAAAGCAGTGACCCAGAATTTCTTAGGAAACAAAAAACCACCTAACTATGCAGAATTGGTTCATGACCTCCAAGCTGACAGATCATTGGGATGTATTACGTGTTTAAAAATTAATTCTTTGCATTCGCACTTGGATTTTTACTCGCCAAACCTGAGAGATGTCAGCGATGAACATGGAGAGTAGTTTCATCAGGACATTTCTGTGATGGAGAAAAGATACCATCGGAAGTGGAATCCAAACATGCTGGCTGATTACTACTGGGTGCTAACAAGGGAAGCCTCAGATGTCACTTACAAGCAAAAATCATCAATGAAAATATTTTAAGTAGGTAAAAAACCATTTTAATATTGTCTTTGTGTATAGATTATTCTAATATATTTGAATATAAAAAAGTGATTTTCTCAAAAACCTGACGTGATAGCAAAATTTCGTGGTCATTTTCGTAATCAGCGTGCAAAAATCTTTTGGAATCACCAGATTTCATTTGAGAAAAAAAGGAAAAATTCAAATTTGTTGAACAGTGTTATTGATGTAAGCAGCGAACATGATGCGATAATTATGGGAGATTTTAGTATACCTTGCAGGAATTGGGGTGGTCCTTTACAGTCTAATTCCGGTCGTCGACTGTACGAGGGTTTGGTCGGAAGTTCACTTTTTCAAATGGTCAAGGAATCCACTAGAGAAAGCAATATTCTAGATTTAGTTTTAAGTAAAGACCAAGACTAAGACGAACTTAGATGTAGCTCGTAGCGTAAACTAACCCTTTTTTTTCTCTCTCTCTCCCTATTTGCATCTCTGTAACTCTCTTCCTTGCATGTCTGTAGTTTGCATGGTATGATAGTGTTTGAGTTAATGTGTTGCATCGTTTGTAATGCGTTCTTATTTTACTTCTTTTCATCTTCCACCCCTTTCCGGCGGAGTGGGCTCCGTCCTCTACCTCCCTATGGAGTAGAGGACCGGTCTGCAACTGCTGGAGGTATATGTTGCTTTGAGTTAAGAATGTGTTGTTCTTTGAGTTAAGAATGTGTTGCATGGTTTGTAATGCGTTCTTATCTTACTTCTTTTCATCTTTCACCCCTTTCCAGCAGAGTGGGCTGCATCCTCTATGTACCTCCCTATGGAGTGGAGGATTGGTTTGCAACAGCTGGAAGTATTCTCTTCAACTATTTTTCCGACTTGTCGGCAGTGGCCGGCGGATGGTGATGGTGTCTTTCTTTCTCTCTTTCTGAATGAATTTTAACCCACGAGTGATAGGTTTTGCTACTTACTTAACCCCTTATTCTCTTCTTTTAACCCCTTACTTTCTTCTTTCTCTCGGGCTAACCTTAGAGTGGGTGGATCTTAGGGTCTTTGTTAGCCTTAGCTTCTGTAGATCTGTAGATCTTTGTAGGAGACTACTTCTCCACCAGTGATCATAGGCAGATAACATGTGAAATTAAAATTAATGTCCATAATTCGGAGAGCCTGGAATATGTTTTGCATTTTAAAATAGCGAAATTTCATGACATGAAACTGCAATTTTCGACCCATAATTGGGATGAGGCTCTATCGCACGATGATATTAATGACACATGAACTTATTTTTATAATTATTTTAAACGTTTAGAATCGAGTAATATCCCATTACGTGGAAAGAGACTAGCGAGGTCTCTTGAACCTAAATGGTGGAATGCTGAAATTGAAAGTAGCTAAACGTTAAAAAGGAACACGCATTTTAAATTTAAAGAATCAAATAATTTGTCCGATGAAAATGCTTACAAACTATTAAGAAGGCGAAGTAAAAACTTATTAGAAAAAGTAAGCGCAACTATGAGCTATATACTATATATACTATATCCAGCCATCGTGTTCTGCCTATCAGGCAGGTCCAACTCATGTGTTCCGCCAAAGTGTTCTTTCCTGAGCTATCCTTTTCATCTCATGGTAGCTCCTGCCTGCCTTCAAATCATCCAGCATTGCTTTCCTTTTCCTTCCCCTCGGCCTTCTACCTTCATATCTACCCTCTATCACCTCTTTCAACAATCCTTCTCTCAACACATATCCGATCCATTTCTTCTGTATTTCTCTTATCACCTTACTGAGTCTTCTTTCCTCCCTCACCTGTTGCAGTACTTCTTCATTACTTTGGTGTTCCCTCCAGCTTATCTTTAGCATTCTTCTCCAAATCCACATTTCAAAACTTTCCAGGAGTTTCTTTTTAGTTGTTTTCAGTGTCCATGTTTCTGCTCCACACAGTACCACACTCCATATCAAGCTTTTTACTAACCTTTCCTTCAGCTTCAAGTTGAGTTCACCTGTAAGTAGTCTTTTCCTCAGTCTACAAAGAAATGCCTTGTCATCTGCAAATCTTACAGATTTTACCAATTTACCTCCCACTCTGATTCCCTCTTCCAGATCTGAGAGTGATTCTATTATCATTGCTTCCGCATAGATGTTAAATAACACGGACGGGGGACAGGGAGCATCCTTGTCTGACTCCTCTCCCAACCAATCCAGGCTCCGATTCTCCTCCTGCAACTCTAACATTCACAGTCTGCCCAAGATATAGATTTTCTATCAGCCTACGGTCCCTCCAGTCAACATTAATATCCTTCAATATTTCCATTAGCTTCCTCCATTGGACTCTGTCAAAAGCTTTTTCAAAGTCAATAAAACAAACAAACATTTCCTGATCATGTTCCAGCACTCTCTCTCCCATCATTCTCATAATACCAATAGCTTCTCTTGTTCCGCATTTTGACTTAAATCCAAACTGATCCTCTCCAATGTACTTCTCAGCTCTGTTCGTTAGTCTTCTGGTTAGTATCCTTAGCATTATTTTGATGCATGGCTGACCAAGCTTATGGTTCGAAATTATGAACACTTGGTGGCTCTCGGTTTCTTGGGGATAGTAATCATAGAGACTTTCATAAAGTCAGCAGGTCAGTCTCCACTTTCTGCACAATACATTCACCTCCTCTCTAGCATCACCTTCAAGACTCTTCAGAAGTTCTGCTGGTACATCATCTGGTCCTGGGGCCTTGCCATTTCTTAGGTCTTTTACAGCCATCTCTACTTCTCTTTCCAATATGTCCGGTCCCACACAATCTACTTCCACCTCATCTGCTTCCTCCATTTCGATGTTATTAGGTTTGTTCTCTTTATCATACAGTTCTTCAGTATTTTCAATCCATCTCTTCCTTATATCTTCTGGTCTTTTCAGTTTTTCTACATTTCTCCCCTCTATTTCTCACACTCCCAAGCTACTTCTTTTCCATCCATTTATATCCTTAACTTTTTGGTACATTAAATCAGTTCTTCCTTTCCTTTCTAATTCCTCTAATTCCCTGCACTACTCTCCAAGCCACATCTCTCTTGCTTTATCAGTTTCTCTTCTCAGTTCGTTATTCAAGTGTCTGTATCGTTGTCTCCCTTCTTCTGTATTTATACTCTTCCATTTTCTTCACCCTTCCATTTTGTCAAGCACCTCTGTAGTGACCCAGGGCTTCCTTACTTCTCTTTTCACATAACCGATATTTTCCTGTGCACTCTCCTTTATTGTATCGTATCCCTCAGTCTACATCATCTTTCTTCACTTGTCATATGAATGTGGCCGTCATTTCTTTGCCTCCTCCTCTCTTCATTCACCTTTTTAGCAAAAACTATCCTTTGTTCTCCCTTCAGTTTTTCAGTATCCCACTTCTTCCCTACTTTATTCTTTTTCAGAGTTTTCAGCCTCACCATATTTTCCATTACCACCAAGTTATGATCGGAGTCAGCATCTGCTCCAGGATAAGCTTTCGAGTTCTTCACTGCATTCCTATATCTCTGTCTTACCAAAATAAAGTCAATTTGGAATCATTCAGTATCTCCTGGTTTTTTCCATGTGTATCTCCTTCTTTTGTGATTTTGGAACCAAGTATTAGTCACCATGAGTTCTTGCCTTCTGCAAAATTCTACTAGCTTTTCTCCTCTTTCATTTCTTCTACCTAATCCGAATGGTCCAACCTCCCTTCCATCTTTCCCCTCTTCAATCACGCTATTCCAGTCCCCCATGATTATTACGTTAGCATTTTCCCATGGGCTTCAATTATTTTCTCCATTCTATCATACATTTCTTCTACCTCTTCTTCCGGATGGGCGCTTGTTGGCATATACATTTGCACGACAAATGTATCTACTTTTTCGCCTTTCATTCTTATCTACATGATTCTATCTGACACACAGTCTAACTCCTCTACGGTGTTTCTTATCCTTCTTCTAAATAAAATAGCAACTCCTCTCTCAGCCCTGTCGCCACCAGAATAAATCACTCTCACGTCTCCACTAATAAAATCTCCTCATTCTCACTGTCTGACTTCCGACAACCCTATGACATCTATGCTCAGACTATTCATTTCTTGTTTGATGTTCTCTATCTTTTCTGGTTTGTTCATTGTTCTTACATTCCACGTCCCAATCTTTACTCCTTTGTTGGTATATATACTATACCATATATATATATATATATATATATATATATATATATATATACAGGGCGTCCCAAAAATATGTATACACACTTTAACAGCTGATAGCTCAATTGATGTTTCTTTCTTTCCAAGTTAAACCCATTAGAATTAATAATGGCAGTCATACTAAGCTTTGAACAAAGGAAATTCATTCTAAAATGCTACTGGAAGTGTGAAAACGCAGTTGAAGTGCAAAGACAGTTTAGGAGGGAGTTTCAAACAGATCCACCAACGCGACTTACCATCACTCGAATTAGAGATAAGTTTGAAGCCGATGGAACTGTTCAGAATGTCCACAAGAAGCGTTCCGGAAGACCACGGACATCGACAAGCCCCACAAAGCAAGAAAGAGTATTGGAAACGTACCACCAAAGTCCAAGAAAATCTGTGCGGCAAGCGAGTCGTGAGGTAGGAATTTCAGAATCGTCTGTCCAACGCATTTTGAAGCGCTGTCAATGGAAAAGTTACATTCCAAGATTAGTCCATGCTATTAATGAAGATGATCCGGACCGAAGAGTGGAGTATTGCGAGTGGTACTTGGCACGATGTGGATGTGGACTGGACGAAGGGGTTTCGTAGAATACCCTCCGCGTTCACCAGACCTCACACCACTAGACTTTTTTTATGGGGATACTTAAAAGACAAAGTCTACGCTATAAAACCTGCAACAGTCGCTGAATTGAGAGCAGCCATTGAACGAGAATGCACACAAATACCAAACGAAATGTTTCGTGATGTTTGCGATTCCATTGCTTCGCGTTATCAGCAGTGCCTAGACCAGAACGGACGTCAGTTTGAAAACAGGCGTTGACAAAACAATTAAATAATGTCTGTAGATTCTATTACATTTTGAAAATGAAATGTATTTTAATAAACACTGCCTTTATAATTATTTAAAGTGTGTATACATTTTTTTGGGACACCCTGTATATATATATATATACAGGGTGGGCGGAAAGTAGCTCCCTATTTTGGATTGGTAAAAAAATACGTATATTATCCATTTATTTCAGAAGAAATAATATGAAAAGGTAGGCATACATGGTAGGTTTTCTTTAAAATTCAATGTGGGCTCCAACTCTTTCCACCAGCTTCTGGAGCCGCCCAGGAATGGCGTCCACTGACTTTAGCAGGAACTCCGGCGGGATGGAGGACATGACTTCCCGAATTCGGTCCTCCAGTTCTTCCAATGTCCTCGGTTTGGTGCGGTAGACTTCTTCCTTTACCCACCCCCAAAGAAAGAAGTCGCACGGTGTCAAGTCGGGGCTCCTGGCTGGCCATTGATGTGGACCACGACGACCCATCCAACGCCCAGGGAAGTGGGCATCCAGCCACTCACGGACAACAAGAGCGAAGTGCGGAGGGGCGCCATCTTGCATAAATATCAGATCGTCGATGTTCTCCCATGTGCTGACAACCGGCCAGACCTCGTTTCGCAACATAGCAAGGTACCGCTCAGCATTCATGGTGTTGCGCAGAAGGAACGGGCCCACAACCTGATCTGAGGTCATACCACACCACACCGTTACACTGAACCGATTCTGCCGTTTTTCAGCGGTAACCGTGCGACTTCTTTCTTTGGGGGTGGGTAAAGGAAGAAGTCTACCGCACCAAACCGAGGACATTGGAAGAACTGGAGGACCGAATTCGGGAAGTCATGTCCTCCATCCCGCCGGAGTTCCTGCTAAAGTCAGTGGACGCCATTCCTGGGCGGCTCCAGAAGCTGGTGGAAAGAGTTGGAGCCCACATTGAATTTTAGAGAAAACCTACCATGTATGCCTACCTTTTCATATTATTTTTTCTGAAATAAATGAATAATATACATATTTTTTTACCAATCCAAAATAGGGAGCTACTTTCCGCCCACCCTGTATATATATATATATATATATATATATATATATATATATATATATATATATATATATATATATATGGGAATGAACTCAGAATGGTCCCCTGAGTTTTTTATGATACACACAGACAGTGCATGGAACAAGGAACTCTTCTGGGATAATTAAATCCACTATAGTTTTTCTTTTTCATGATGCTAGCCAGACGTGGGCAACGGGTCACTCGCAAAGAGGTCCCATAAATATAGCTTCCCTCACCAACTATCTGCAAAGCAGACAGGATCCAGCTTTGGGACATGGATCTAGGGTTTAAAGCAGCCTAGCCCTGCTACATTTAGAACCTCAATATAAGCAAAAGACTCGCTGCCTTCACGTCAGATTGAATACATCAAAGAAAAAGGCGTAACTATTATATTTTTAGCCAAAAACCAAAACTTAAACCTCAACTGGCAGAATTGAGCGTCCACTTTTCAAGGCACATAACATGTCCGTTTCAAGATGGGAATGAACTCAGAATGGTCGTCTATCAACATGATGGTGCTCCTTGTCACTATGCCAAAATTGTTCAGGATTATCTAAATGGACGTTTTCCAAATCGCTGGATCGGACGCGGAAGCAACAGACCTTGGCCAGCGAGATCACCAGATTTAACCCCTTTAGATTGCTCTGCATGGGGCTTTATCAAATCGCACGTCTATCAGACGAAGATTACGAGTCTTGAAAACTTATGTACACGTATACGAACTGCTGCAGATAACATAACCCCGCAAATGCTCCAGAATGTGTTTAGAAATGCTGCGGAATGATTTGAGCTGTGCAGGGATACTGATGGGCGTCGCGTCGAATCCTACTCTTAATTATTTAATAAATGTTACCACTTTATCATTTTCTGATTGAATTCCATATAATTTCCAAGTGCTTCACAAAAATAGATCCTGACTTTATGTACACCCTGTATATTTAATAAATCGTTACAGTCTGGAGAAGTTCCGTTCGATTGGAAACTTCCAAACATTACGCCAATATTTAAAAATGGGGACAAATCGCTTCCCGGAAATTATCGTCCCATCAGCCTGACTTCAGTAGTTGGAAGCTTATGGAGACGATCGTTCGGGACAAAAAAGTTAATCACTTAGAAATTAATAAGTTAATCAAAGATCCTCAACACAGCTTTCGACGTAAACGTTGGTGTCTTAATAATTTGCTCGACTTCTTTAATGATGTAAATATATATGACGAGGGTAAAACAGTAGATATTATATATTTCGATTTTCAAAAAGCGTTTGATAAAGTACCACAGAGGAGATTATTAACTAATCTTCATTCTCACGATATTGATGGTAATGTTTTCAAATGGATCAAAAATTGGCTTAGTGGACGTAAACAAAGATTGGTCATTAATGGCAAAACGTATAACTTGAAAAGTGTAACTAGCGGGGTGCCTCAGGGATCAGTTCTGGCACCAGTTCTTTTTATTATTTATATCAATGACATCGACACGAGAATTTGCAGTATAATTTCAAAATTTTCGGATGATACCAAACTAGGGGGACGAACAAAATTAGCGGCAGAACGTTTGCAGATTCATGAAGATATCAATAAATTACTTGAGTGGGCGGAAATCTGGCAAATGAACTTTTATATAGATAAATGTAAAACGTTCCAGATCGGTAGAAACAATGTTAAAGAAAAGTATTTTCTGCGTGATAAGACTAACAAATGTTACGGAAGAAAAAGACTTGGGTATCATTGTTGCCGACACTCTTAAACCGAGTAAGCAATGTATCGAAGCGGTCAAAAAAGCAAATAGAATCTTAGGATTTATTGGTAGATCGTTTGAATTTAGGTCGGAGAAAACAATGCTAACATTATACTCGTATAATTCTTTAGTACGGTCCCCACCTGGAATACTGCGTTCAAGTTTGATCCCCACTTTTACGACAGGACACAGACAGAATGGAGAGAGTGCAGCGACTGGCTACTTACATGATTCCTAGACTAAGAAATAAATCAAATCATACGCTGCCCGTTTAGAAACTTTAAATTTATTTTCACTTGTGAAAATGCGAATTCGAGGAGATTTAATCCAGGTTTTTAAAATGATTAAAGGTTTTGATAATGTCGACGCCTACAAATACTGTATTTCACCTTCAGAAATGCAGACAGAACTCGCGGTAATGGTTCCGAATTAGTGGGTAAACATTTTAAATCTAATGAAGTTAAATATTTTTTTCTTCACTCGTATAGTTTATTTGTGGAATGTATTGCTAGCCAGCGTAGTTCAAAGTAATTCGATCGAATCCTTTAAAAAGAAACTAGATGCTTAACTTGCCTTAAAACCCCAGTTGGAAGCATTTGTTAGCGCATAGAAATAATGTAGAATTTTCACTTGGATTCCCTCCTCTGTATTTTAAAATTTTCACTTTAGCTTTAAATTTCTTTCCTACCTCTCAACCTCTTTTCTCTGCTTTGCTTTAAAGCTTTCACTTGTCTTTAAATTTTCTTACATTTTTTAACCTTTCTTCTTAAACAGACAGCCTCGTAGGGACCAGCTGGTCTGTTGCTGTTTGGTGTCCTTTGTATTCCTTTGATTTCGACTGCACGATACGGGATAACTTTTTGCGTGTCTCGATCTTGTCATAACGCTTGGGTTTTAATTCTTTTGATAAGAATGAATAGACTTTTTATTTTTTTGAGATTAGGTATCAATAACTGATTGTGGAATAATTTTTCACGCGGGTATCATAAATGTTAGAATTATAAATATAAGGTTTTTTAAATTGTATTGTATTAGTTTAAAACAAAGTGCTTTACAAATAAAGGCTTTGTATTAAGTAAAAAATTTAATATTCAAAATTAGCTGATCGGGTCATACACTTTTGGTACCCTTTCCAATATTGGTACTTGATCAACCAGAGCCATTGAGAATAAAATAGACTGTTTTGTATGTGTGTGCTCACGCGCGCGTATCCAGCTGAGCATAAGTGAGGTCGAGTGTGTGACAATTCGCAGATGTAGTGGAGTAATTATTTTAATCGGAACATTAAAATATTTAAATAAAACATATATAAATATCTTTACCGTCGGAAAAAAAAATACGTTAGTTCTGATAAGTTTAGCTTACGCAAGGTTAGGTTACTTAAGGGTTGGTTAGGTTAGGTTAGGCTAGATTAGCGAGTACCTCACTATTTAATGACAACAAAACACACCCTTCGACCCTCTCATTTCGGTCCGAAACACTTATCAAACCGTTCTCGGTTCGATGACTTGGTTAATTAGTTGTTTAGATATATGGATTTTAAAAAGTCGGTAACTCACTTGTGCGGAGATGCACACACACACACACACACACACACATGTGTGTGTGTGTGTGTAAGAATTTGGTTTAGGAACAGTAGGAACCAAATGTTGAGGCTGAAGAAGGTTTTGGCGGAAACGGTTGACAGAATTGTCCAATAGGTGTCCAATAGGTGTGTTCTTTGTATTATTTTATTATGTATCTTGTTTAACTTTTAATTTGTGTCTTTTAATTTTGTAATTTTTAATTTTTGTATCTTTTAATTTCTATATCTTTTAATTATGTACTTTTTCCTATGTTTCCTGTTTAACTTTAATTAATCTTGTTCAGCGTTGCACTGATAATGACCCTCACTTGGGTCGAAACGTTTGCATTATATGTTCGGAGCCATCATCCTGGTCTTTTTATTTCTTATCAAACTTCGGTTCCCCCAAGAATGATTCTGTCCTCAGTTCCTCAGGGTTCTGTCCTTTCACTCATTCTTTTCCTTTTATTTATTAATGATCTTTTAATTCGCACTTCCTCTCCTATTCACTCCTATGCCGATAATTCCACTCTTCACTTCTCCACCCGCTTCCCAAAGCGTCTCTCGCAGCAGTCACTTTATGATTCGCGTACGACGGCTATGGGACACCTGATCTCTGATCTTTATGCAATATCTGAGTGGGCAGAGAAAACCTTGTGGTTTTTAATGCCTCAAAAACTCAGTTCCTCCATCTGTCTACTCGTCACAATCTTCTACACAGCTATCTCCTTACCTTCAACAACACACAACTGAATCATTCCTCTTCTCTTAACATTCTTGGCTTTTCCTTTTCTCGTGATGTTTCTGGAAAGATCACATATACTCTCGTTCTAAAACAGCTTCTAAGAGGTTATGTGTGCTGTACCGCCTCCGCGGTTTCGTCATCGCCACTCAGTTGCTATTTCTGTATAGTGATCTTGTTCGCACATGTATGGAGTATGCTTCTCATGTGTGGGGTGGTTCAACCCGCACAGCCGTACTTGACTGGGGTGGAATCCAAAGCTTTTCGTCTCATCATTTCCCCGCCTCTTACTGATTGTCTTCAATCTCTCTCTTCGTCACAATGTTGCCTCATTCTATCTTTAATTTCGCTATTATAACGGACATTGCTCTTCTGAGCTCTCTAACCGCATGCCTCCTCCTTTAAGGAGAGCACGCAGCATCAGACTTTCTACACTTTCTCACTCCTTTTCTGTCCAATTCTCTAACGCAAGGGTTAATCGGTATTTTCAATCTTTCATCTACTCAACCGATCAAATCTGCAACAATCTTCCTCGATCCATCTTTCCTCCTGTCTATGACCTCCCATTTTTCAAACGCAGAGTGTCTAGGCATCTCGAAAACGCCGGACCTTCATTTTGGCTCTCTCCTTCTTCTATGGGAGGGGCGCTTTTGCGGGTATTTGCCATTGGCCCCTCCTTCCTATATACAGAGTGTCCATAAATGTTTACCCTGAAAACAGTATGCTCTCATGTTTTAATGACGAATGTTACATCCGTTTTCTTTTTACAGGTGATCTCGTACACGCATAGAGTTTCTGTGCTGCTGTGTTTCGTCTACCGCATTCGCCGCTAGGAGCGCTGTAGTAGCTGTTCAGTGGTAGAGTCAACAGACACAATGTGCGTATTTGGGGATCGAAAAACCCACGTGCCGTAAGGGAGCATATTCGGGGCAATCCGAAGATCAATGTCTGGTGTGCACTAATGCATGACCAGATAATTGGTCCTTTCTTCTTCGCTGAGAACACTGTTTCCGCAACTGTGTACCTGGATATGCTCACCAATTACGCCATCCCCAACCTGCAGGACAGGCAGCCAACTGTCATCTTCCAACAACATGGGGCACCCCCTCATTGGGCGCATGTTGTTCGTGAAACTCTCGACGCAACATTTCCAAATCGATGGATTAGCAGGGACGGGCCAATCCCATGGCCCCCAAGATCACCAGACATTACCCCGCTGGATTTCTTTCTCTGGGGTCATGTTAAAGATTTGGTTTATGCAACAGTTGTTCCAGATATCAGGACAATGCGAGAACGCATTACGGATGCAATTGCAACAGTTAACCCACAAATGTTGGAAAATGTGTGGCGTGAGTGTGAATACCGTTTAGACATTTTACGTGCCACTAGGTGTGCACATGTGGAAGCTTATTAAGTATATTAACTATGTATCAAAACTTTGTATGTTTATCTACTTATGTTTAAAACTGTGTTTGAATACGAGTGTTTATTTAAAAGTTATAGCATGCTTTAATCAGGGTAATCATTTATGGACACCCTCTATATATATATATGTGCGCCTCGGTTGTGTAGTGGTTAGCGTCGCTGTCTAAGGATCCGTCGGCCCCGGGATCGAGACCCGGTGACGGCAGGCGGCGCGCAGCAAAACCCAGCTGTTCATCCTTCTACACAATAAAGAAATTGGTTGGTAGATAAATGGGTACCCTGGGTTTCCTAGTGGTTAAGACGCTGGGATGCTGGTGGGGCGTTAAACTGTAGATCTAAAGTGGAGTGACAAGCTTGACCTTCGTCAGAATGAACAATTCGGGCGGAAGAAAATCCAAGGTTAACCAAAGTTTTATATATATATATATATATATATATATAATACAGGGTGTCCCATAAGTCTGGAACCATAGGGTAAAATAAGTAATTAATGTTTTTCCGTTCATGCAAGTGCCATGATGTCTTTGAGTAAGGAAGAACGCATCCAGGTAATTCTGCTCGTAGGAAATCGGAGTCAGAGGGAGGTCGCTGAGGAATTTAACAGATTGCATCCGGACCACGCGCCGATAACACACAGCTGTGTCGGCCAACTTGTAGCCAAGTTCAGAGAAACGGGATCCATAGGAGATAAACCACGCAGTGGACCTCCGAGGACATCCACCGACGATGACACAGCCACTACCAATCCTCGCTCATTTCACAAACAGTCCCCAAAAGTCTCTTCGACACTTTTATTGCCGTTTTTATCATTTTGGCCTATGGTTCCAGACTTATGGGACACCCTGTATATATATATATATATATATATATATATATATATATATATATATATATATATAGATATATATATATATATATATATATATATTACAGTCAAAGTGTGTAACCAGCCATTTCGCGTAAAGGCTGAAACTTTTTAGTCATTTCTCGAAATGGCTGTTTCACTTGGTTATTTCGCGAAATGACTAAAATGACTTTTGTCATGAATTCGTAGAAATAACAAACATCACAATAAAATTGGAAACCTTTATTTAATAACTAAATCTGCTAAAACATACATACATCCACAGGTCTGTTCAAATAAGTGAGAAACACTCTTCAAATACACATTTGAACACATTTGAACATTTGAACACATTTGAATTTGAATTTTCAATATAAAGGTTTTCAAATACTAACCGGGCCTTCAATGTTATTCCGATGGCCGCCATTGAATGTCCGGTTAGGTCAACTGTATGCCCTTGACAATTGGTTAGGTTAAGTCGTGTTATTTTCGTTAAAACTAACGAAAATAACACAACTTACAAGATCATTTTCCCGGTTAGGTCAACTGTATGCCCTTGACAATTGGTTAGGTTAAGTTGTGTTATTTTTGTTAGTTTTAACATTTGAACATTTGAACACATTTGAATTTGAATTTTCAATAAAGTGGTTTTCAAAAACTAACCGGGCCTTCAATGTTATTCCGATGTCCGCCATTGAAGGCCAGGTTAGGTCAACTGTACGCCCGGTTAGGTCAACTGTATGCCCTTGACAATTGGTTAGGTTAAGTTGTGTTATTTTCGTTTGTTTTAACGAAACTAACACGACTTAACCTAACTAATTGTCAAGGGCATACAGTTGACCTAACCAGGCAAGTGATCTTGTAAGTTGTGTTATTTTCGTTAGTTTTAACGAAAATAACACGACTTAACCTAACCAACTGTCAAGGGTATACAGTTGATCTAACCGGGCCTTCAATGGCAGACATCGGAATAACATTCAAGGCCCGGTTAGTTTTTGTAAACCTCTGTATTGAAAATTCAAATTCAAATGTGTTCAAATGTTCAAATATGTTCAAATGTGTATTTGAAGAGTGTTTCTCACTTATTTGAACGGACCTGTGGATGTATGTATGTTTAGCAGATTTAGTTAGTTAAATAAAGGTTTCCAATTTTATTGTGATATTTGTTATTTCCACGAATTCATGACAAAAGTCATTTTAGCCATTTCACGAAATGACCAAGGTGGAATTTCAGCCATTTCGCGTAATGGCTGAAGAGTTTAGCCATTTCGCGAAATGACCAAGTGAAATGACCTCTGACGATGTGTAGCTCTGAATACACGAAAGGACTTGGAATCGTTTTTCTTTTTCCTTGTGGATTTGCAGCATATAATATATATATATATATATATATTAGATCGTTTCACGATTATATGGTAATTTTTCAAATTGATTTTTGATAAACGCACACACTTTTATTTTTTTATATAAAGGAAGAAAAACAAATAGACAAAATATCATTTTATTTGAATGATAAAAAGGCACCCCTCAGATGGCACTTCTTTATCATTAATGGATAATTAGAGCAAATATAAGACTGAACGAAAAATATGTTTTAAAACAAAGCGACTTAAATTCTATTTCAGACATATATTGATTAAGAATATAGAGATTTCAGTGGCTGAGGGACCTCCTTTCTCTGATTTTCAATGATTTGAAAGGCCAGTTGTCTCTCTTCCTCACTCTTTGTGAGCTTCTCATTAAACTCTGTAGCCAGTTTGACTCCTCGTTCAGCACAGTCGTTGATTACTTTGACTGCCATGACCCGATTACGGTGCTCCTCAATGTCTTCAAGTTTCTTGGGAATTTCTATTTTCAAACACTTGAAGAAGTCTTGTGTTTGAGTTGTGACAAAACTGGTAATCTTTAAGTCATTGGGGTTTTGCAACATTCGGGGGTCCACCTTTCTTGCCCTCACTTTTCGAGGAGGCGCGTGGTGAAGGTTGTGGAGCATTAGAACCTTATCATCTTCAGTCACGAGGTTTGAGAAAAAGCCAAATCCTACAAGATCCTCACTCAAGTACCAACCATGGTTCTGAAGTTTTTGAGGGCTGTAGCACCCACTTCCTTATCAACCTGGATCTTGTAGATATGTAGCATCTTGAGGAGGGCCAAATCATTTGCTGGAGCACCAATTCCAACTGGAGATGTATACCAAGCTTGAAGATAAACTGTCACTGAAAAGGCGTTTATTCGTATCAGAGCTTGTTTTTCATGAGGGGTGAGAAGGAATTGGTTCCTAAATAAGTAAATTTTTAAGGAATAGATGCCCTTTCCCATCCATCTAGCTCTGCTGTAAGCTCCTGGGTAGTGGAATCTGCTATCAGAGCCTTTATTTGTTTTAGGCATTGGACAACCAAGGAAGATAAGTGCAAGTTCTAAGTATTCCCTGTAGTCACCTCGAGTGTGGCCCTCTTGAAGTTTGGAGTTGATGAAAGAAATAAGCTTGTCTCTGTGCTTCAAGATCCAATGATCTAAAGATTCTGAGGTGAGATCATTGGGTTCATAGGGCTTGTAATTCTGCTGATCAATGTTATCCCAACAATCTCTGAATCGATTGAATAAGGGAATTTGTGGACCCGAAGAAGAGAAAAACATGTCAAAAACTGCAGTGATAAGAAGCTCGTGGATATGGTGGCGGCATGCCAGAAAAAGGAGTGATCTCTGAAGGGCCTTTTGGATGATGGTACAAGTCCCAGCATGGATACCTGTATTGCTTGCAGTAGTATCAAAACAAAGGCCTGCTACCCACTCATTTACTTGTGGCCATTGCTTCAAGACATCTAAAACTGCTCTCCCCATTTCTTCTCCCGTTCCAGAAATAAGCTTTGGAATAGACAGTAATTTTTCTAATTCGCCTGCACCAGTCGCAACACTGGGCATTACATCAATCTTACCCCCATGCATGGATGGAAGAAGCTTTCCATCAAAATGAATTATTAAAGGGGTATTTGGTTGGAAACTGGCTTTAATGTCTTCTCCCATCCGTGTTGATCGCCGAGACCTGTAGATAGAGGATGATGAAAGTGTGATCTCTTCAATTTCCACTCCAGCAGCTGAAAGGGCAGGTGGCACAATGTGCATAGCAGCTCTTGCAGATGTTCCAGTGCGGTCCAGAGCAGCCAATAACTTTTTATCCCTAACAATTACACCTGGTTCAAGCTTCTCCTTTTTTGAAGATGATGATGAGAGTGCTCTGTAGAACAATTCATCACCAGATGATTCTTCACTTCCTCCTGAACCGGAATTTTCACATTGGTTGAGATCCACAACCTTTGTCAGTTGCCTCATTTCTTCCTTTGATTTCCTGCGAAGTTTTTCCATTCTTTCCATGCTTATCTGTCGTGCTTTTGCCTTTCTTGAAAACTCCTTGTCTTCTGGACCCATAATCATTTTCCGATCGTTCCTTTGATCCTTAAGAAAATCTTTATCCTCCTGCAATTTTATTTCTGTTTCCACTTCTGAATGAGCTACATCGAAAAGCTTCTTTAAGCTGGTGACAAATTCTGCTTCATTCTTCTCTTGGGTAGGAGTTCGTCGAGTTCGGTTCTTGACCAGCCCTTCATGCTTATTGTAAAGCCTTTTAAGCTTTGAGACAATATAAAGCTTGTGGGATGTAATTAAGGAGGCTTTTTCCCACATAGCAATAACTTCGTTGGCTACAGTTGCGCAAGCTACAGAGACATTTTTCTTTCCCACCTTAATGTGATAAAAAGACGTTTAAGGACATCACTGTTAGTTGGAAGCTGCTTCTCAGAAAAACCCTCTTCCAGCACTTGTCCGACCAACCAGACTTCACACTTGTTTCTGGTTTTTGCCATAATTCTGAGGGAAAAAGTTTTACCACCTGTTAGTCTTAATAATAATATAATATAATCATTAATCACTCACCTAAATTATATTATGACTTGATTACTGTAAGAAAGTTGTAAAGTAACATGAAGTAACCTTTCTAGAACAGTAAACCTGTGAAAATATCAGTAATTATAGATGAAAAAGCAAATAAAACATCATATAATCCATAAAGGAAAAAAATGGAAATTCTAGAATAGTTATCCTGAAGGAAGAATTTTCTAGAATTCTCTCTAAAGAATATAGGGGGGTTACTGGACCATTCCTGAAAATGACCTACTTATCTTCCAATTTTATTTATGAATTTTATATACCAAATTTAAGAGGACATCACAAAATAAATAAATATTTGCCAGAAAAATGAAAATTTTCTCATGAGGGGTAAAATAGATATGCATTGAGGGGTGGGATAACAATAAGCTCTTGTCTTAATATTTTGCATGAAGTCTTTATTCATGACATTACTTTTTTAGTATGTGTGCGTTGAGCCATCATAAATTTCGATTTTTCGAAACGGCCTAATATATATATATATATATATATATATATATATAAAATACTAAAACCATTAAAAAGTTTAAAAAAAACAACTTCTGCATCAAAAATCCTTGACGCCTTCTGAAGTCAGGATTTTAAAAAGGTTTTTGTTTAGTGTTCTTAATTAATATTTTAAATATAGGTGTCTCTGAACCCACGCTTCTCAAACTAGGGGTCGCGTAAATATTATTGGGGGTCGCAGAAACATTTGAAAATATTATTTTTTTCATAAATATACAGTGTTAGTACCTATTGCTTTTATGACATTGAGTGAAGGGTCGCGAAAAAATTTGTCTGATCCAAAGGGGTCGCAAGTGAAAAAAAGTTTGAGAAGCCCTTCTCTGAACGACAATTCCAGAGAGAGAGAGAGAGAGAGAGAGAGAGAGAGAGAGAGAGAGAGAGAGAGAGAGAGAGAGATTCTTCCATTTCTCACAGGCACTTAAAATACATTCCCATCTCACCTCCTTCGATGCAGTCCTACCAATAATTAGGGCGCTTCCCTTTCCTAATAAGCAAATGGCGGACAGAAACGCTTCGGCATTTAAAATTACAAGAGGCTCTCAAGCCCCGCTTTGTTTTAAGTAACAAAGTAATTCTGTCCGCCATTTGCTTATTAGTAATGGGAACTCTTTTGGCGGGATTGCACCTGAGGAGCTGAAAAGCAGTTATCCTTTATTATAACCCTCTAATGGGTAAGCAGTAATCTTGGCTGTTCACATTTTTAGCAGTATTCAGTGTCAAGTTGGATACGGAGCAATGTTATTTTCTGATAGATACTGTACATATATATATATATACATATATATATACACACCTTAGTTTTATTCTGCCTGAATAATGACGAAAGTCAAGCTTGTTCTCCTACCCTAGACCTACAGCTTGACATCGAGTCCAAACAAGGGGTGAGGGGAAAGAGAAGGAAAAAAGTGGAGTGCCAGTAGAACAAAATTTTAATCCCTGATAAGATCTTAATCTTTTAATGGTATTGATTAAAAATAAAGATATATAATGTGTATTTTGTATATATATATATATGTGTGTGTGTGTGTGTGTGTGTGTATATATTATATATATATATATATATATATATATATATATATATTTAGGAGAAATCCAATGACAAGGAGAAATGTAAATGCCATGAAAAGTCTTCTTTATTGCGCAACGTTTCGAGCAATACGCTCATCTTCAGGCTGTTTAATAACAATGTGAAATTAAAATCAATATTGAATGAAAAACAAAACAGAAAATTTCTATAACCTATTCGTAAAGACAAATTTTAAAGACTGAGAAAAGAGGGTTAAATTCTAAGTTATACAGATTTACATATAAAAATTAAGAAGTTATTTTTAAATACATGTAGTAAATGTGAAATTAATACACTGGAAAAATTACCAATAGTACACTGGAACAATGGAGCTATCTACCTTACACTGCAGTATCCGAGGCTGACTAATTGAGCAGAGGCAAAGAACGGGAAACACGAAGGATGGCGAGGGCGATAGGGGAAGGAGGGATTATAAGGAATTGGGGAAGGAGGAGGGATCATAGCAAATTGAGAGGGACGGCCGATGAGTCAACATTCAGACTAGGGGACAATGCTTTAATGAAAAGGGATTCTAAAATTCTTAGTGAGTTGGGACAAGTATTACAACCAAGAATTTTAAAATTGTCTAAAGTGACATCAACTTTGCATTTAATGCTGTGTTCACGAATACTCGAGGCTTCCTTAGTTTTTAAAATTTTACCTGTTCGGCCACTTATTCCCATATGCGAATAAAATCTAGCCCTGAGAGAGCGAACAGTGCTGCCGATGTAATTCCCAAGGAGACACCTGGGGCAGGTAAATAAATATACAACACCGCTACGCAACGAGTCAGGGGTTCGATCCTTCGCTGAGAAAAAGCTACCTAAAGACGTTTTATTAATAAATATGATGCGGAAATCAGTATGATAAAAAAATTTCCTTAACAATTTTGTAAATTTAAGCTTAAATTCCTTATTCAAAGGACCCATTTCAGGTACCAAGAAATATTTTATATCCTTCGGCACTGTAATACATGGAAGTTGAGGGCTATAAACATTATTTAAGAAGGATCTAATTAGTTTGTCTACATATTGAACAGGAAAACTATTATTAGTAAAGTATGATCTTAGATTATTAAATTCATCATTAAGTAAGGTAAAATTAGAGGTCAAATTATATCCTCTGAACAGGAGAGTTTTAATACAAGACATCTTATAGTTGAAATCAGTAAAACTAAAAAAATTCATGCCCAAACCAGTGAAAGTGGGTTTCCTATAAACTGATGTAGTAATAGAATCACCGTTTTTCGAAATTAAAAGATCTAAGAAGGGGAGGGAGCCATTTTGCTCAGTTTCCATTGTATACGTTATATTGGGGTGCAAAGAATTTAGGAAGTTAAGAATTGTTGCGCTTGTACCGCATTATCAAAGACTGCTATCGAATCATCAACGAAGCGTCGATAGAAAATTGGCTTGAGATGAGTGGGAGATTGTCTAAAAATTACACTTTCTAAATGAGTCATAAAAAAGTCAGCTGCTAACGGTCCGACTGGTGATCCCATCCCTACCCCATCAATTTGTTGGTAAACCTTATTGTTGAAAGTGAAATAGCATTGTTTGAAGACCAATTCTAAAAGTTCCTTCAAATGAGACAATGAAAAACCATGAAAATTATCAACTGAGCAAAAAACCCTATCTAAAATAATGGCAATAGTTTCAGATACAGGTACATTTGTGAAAAGTGACTTTACATCAAAACTGACAAAAAACTTTTTTGAATCGAAGTTTTTACCCAGGAGTTCTTTTTGGAATTCAAACGAGTTATTTATAGTGTAAACATTTTTCGCAAAGGGGGACAGGAGACGAACAACAAATTTTGCCAATTGAAAGGTGGGTAAGTTATACGAAGCTAAAATAGGACGGAGAGGTGTTCCAGCTTTATGGATTTTAGGCAGACAGTATAATTGAGCAAGATTAGCACCAGATGCGAACAACTGAGAGTAAGTATCATTTTTTATTATCTTTAAGGACTTTAGTCGTGACAGAAATCTATTAACCTGGTCTTCTAACCTTACAATGACTTTATTTACAGGTTCTAGAATTTGTTTGAATTTAGTAAGATCACTTAGGATTTCATTAGTTTTGTTTATGTAGTCCGATTTATTCAAAATAACCACCCCGTTACCCTTGTCTGGTCTAGTCACAACAATCTCCTGGTTCTTTGCCAAATTCTTAATACACTGCAAATCACTCTTCCTAAATATGAAAGATTGAAATTTAAGATTTCTAAGTTTAAGAAAAAATTCTTGAGTTAGATTTGAGAACTGACATTTGAAATTCTTGAAATCCCCACATGAGGAACATTTTTCAAGCCATTGAAAATTTTTCAAAGTAAAGAAAAAACGAAGGCTTATATATTTGAAACAACGGAAGCTTAAATTGCAAACCAAGTGACAGTAAAAACTTTTCCCGAGGGGAGAGTGTGTAACTAGAAAGATTCGAAATTACCTTCTCTGAATTGAAAAAATTTGGTGAATTCATTCCCAAAGCCTTTAACTTACGTTCATGTGTTTCCAAGATGGTAGAGTGAAATTTTTCTAGTTCACGTTGTACAAGAGAAATTATTAATAAATAGTCCAACAACGACAAGGTATTTTTAAGAGTAGTTATATAATGCCCAAGAGACTTGTTATGCGAATCTGATATTTTGATTTATAATTAATTTCATTATTTAATAAATATTCCAGGGACGATTGATAAAATTCAGAGTCACGACTAAAGTCCTTAAAGATAATAAAAAATGATACTTACTCTCAGTTGTTCGCATCTGGTGCTAATCTTGCTCAATTATACTGTCTGCCTAAAATCCATAAAGCTGGAACACCTCTCCGTCCTATTTTAGCTTCGTATAACTTACCCACCTTTCAATTGGCAAAATTTGTTGTTCGTCTCCTGTCCCCCTTTGCGAAAAATGTTTACACTATAAATAACTCGTTTGAATTCCAAAAAGAACTCCTGGGTAAAAACTTCGATTCAAAAAAGTTTTTTGTCAGTTTTGATGTAAAGTCACTTTTCACAAATGTACCTGTATCTGAAACTATTGCCATTATTTTAGATAGGGTTTTAGCTCAGTTGATAATTTTCATGGTTTTTCATTGTCTCATTTGAAGGAACTTTTAGAATTGGTCTTCAAACAATGCTATTTCACTTTCAACAATAAGGTTTACCAACAAATTGATGGGGTAGGGATGGGATCACCAGTCGGACCGTTAGCAGCTGACTTTTTTATGACTCATTTAGAAAGTGTAATTTTTAGACAATCTCCCACTCATCTCAAGCCAATTTTCTATCGACGCTTCGTTGATGATTCGATAGCAGTCTTTGATAATGCGGTACAAGCGCAACAATTCCTTAACTTCCTAAATTCTTTGCACCCCAATATAACGTATACAATGGAAACTGAGCAAAATGGCTCCCTCCCCTTCTTAGATCTTTTAATTTCGAAAAACGGTGATTCTATTACTACATCAGTTTATAGGAAACCCACTTTCACTGGTTTGGGCATGAATTTTTTTAGTTTTACTGATTTCAACTATAAGATGTCTTGTATTAAAACTCTCCTGTTCAGAGGATATAATTTGACCTCTAATTTTACCTTACTTAATGATGAATTTAATAATCTAAGATCATACTTTACTAATAATAGTTTTCCTGTTCAATATGTAGACAAACTAATTAGATCCTTCTTAAATATGTTTATAGCCCTCAACTTCCATGTATTACAGTGCCGAAGGATATAAAATATTTCTTGGTACCTGAAATGGGTCCTTTGAATAAGGAATTTAAGCTTAAATTTACAAAATTGTTAAGGAAATTTTTTTATCATACTGATTTCCGCATCATATTTATTAATAAAACGTCTTTAGGTAGCTTTTTCTCAGCGAAGGATCGAACCCCTGACTCGTTGCGTAGCGGTGTTGTATATTTATTTACCTGCCCCAGGTGTCTCCTTGGGAATTACATCGGCAGCACTGTTCGCTCTCTCAGGGCTAGATTTTATTCGCATATGGGAATAAGTGGCCGAACAGGTAAAATTTTAAAAACTAAGGAAGCCTCGAGTATTCGTGAACACAGCATTAAATGCAAAGTTGATGTCACTTTAGACAATTTTAAAATTCTTGGTTGTAATACTTGTCCCAACTCACTAAGAATTTTAGAATCCCTTTTCATTAAAGCATTGTCCCCTAGTCTGAATGTTGACTCATCGGCCGTCCCTCTCAATTTGCTATGATCCCTCCTCCTTCCCCAATTCCTTATAATCCCTCCTTCCCCTATCGCCCTCGCCATCCTTCGTGTTTCCCGTTCTTTGCCTCTGCTCTAATTAGTCAGCCTCGGATACAGCAGTGTAAGGTAGATAGCTCCATTGTTCCAGTGTACTATTGGTAATTTTTCCAGTGTATTAATTTCACATTTACTACATGTATTTAAAAATAACTTCTTAATTTTTATATGTAAATCTGTATAACTTAGAATTTAACCCTCTTTTCTCAGTCTTTAAAATTTGTCTTTACGAATAGGTTATAGAAATTTTCTGTTTTGTTTTTCATTCAATATTGATTTTAATTTCACATTGTTATTAAACAGCCTGAAGATGAGCGTATTGCTCGAAACGTTGCGCAATAAAGAAGACTTTTCATGGCATTTACATTTCTCCTTGTCATTGGATTTCTCCTAAATATTAAATTGAAGCTCTGTAGAAGCAACCCGCATAATTATATATATTCAAGGTATGGACAAGATGGCCTCAGGGCTTATCGCCATGTTTGGAAGACTTCACGAAAGTTTCTCAAGTCAAAACTGGACTGTTATTTTCTTGAAATGTGTCGGACTTGCAGGATTTTCCCGAAATTTGTTTACTTCAAACTCTACCGTGATAATCTATATGACTCTGAATTTTTATCAATCGTCCCTGGAATATTTATTAAATAATGAAATTAATTATAAAATCAAAATATCAGATTCGCATAACAAGTCTCTTGGGCATTATATAACTACTCTTAAAAATACCTTGTCGTTGTTGGACTATTTATTAATAATTTCTCTTGTACAACGTGAACTAGAAAAATTTCACTCTACCATCTTGGAAACACATGAACGTAAGTTAAAGGCTTTGGGAATGAATTCACCAAATTTTTTCAATTCAGAGAAGGTAATTTCGAATCTTTCTAGTTACACACTCTCCCCTCGGGAAAAGTTTTTACTGTCACTTGGTTTGCAATTTAAGCTTCCGTTGTTTCAAATATATAAGCCTTCGTTTTTTCTTTACTTTGAAAAATTTTTCAATGGCTTGAAAAATGTTCCCCATGTGGGGGATTTCAAGAATTTCAAATGTCAGTTCTCAAATCTAACTCAAGAATTTTTTCTTAAACTTAGAAATCTTAAATTTCAATCTTTCATATTTAGGAAGAGTGATTTGCAGTGTATTAAGAATTTGGCAAAGAACCAGGAGATTGTTGTGACTAGACCAGACAAGGGTAACGGGGTGGTTATTTTGAATAAATCGGACTACATAAACAAAACTAATGAAATCCTAAGTGATCTTACTAAATTCAAACAAATTCTAGAACCTGTAAATAAAGTCATTGTAAGGTTAGAAGACCAGGTTAATAGATTTCTGTCACGACTAAAGTCCTTAAAGATAATAAAAAATGATACTTACTCTCAGTTGTTCGCATCTGGTGCTAATCTTGCTCAATTATACTGTCTGCCTAAAATCCATAAAGCTGGAACACCTCTCCGTCCTATTTTAGCTTCGTATAACTTACCCACCTTTCAATTGGCAAAATTTGTTGTTCGTCTCCTGTCCCCCTTTGCGAAAAATGTTTACACTATAAATAACTCGTTTGAATTCCAAAAAGAACTCCTGGGTAAAAACTTCGATTCAAAAAAGTTTTTTGTCAGTTTTGATGTAAAGTCACTTTTCACAAATGTACCTGTATCTGAAACTATTGCCATTATTTTAGATAGGGTTTTTAGCTCAGTTGATAATTTTCATGGTTTTTCATTGTCTCATTTGAAGGAACTTTTAGAATTGGTCTTCAAACAATGCTATTTCACTTTCAACAATAAGGTTTACCAACAAATTGATGGGGTAGGGATGGGATCACCAGTCGGACCGTTAGCAGCTGACTTTTTTATGACTCATTTAGAAAGTGTAATTTTTAGACAATCTCCCACTCATCTCAAGCCAATTTTCTATCGACGCTTCGTTGATGATTCGATAGCAGTCTTTGATAATGCGGTACAAGCGCAACAATTCCTTAACTTCCTAAATTCTTTGCACCCCAATATAACGTATACAATGGAAACTGAGCAAAATGGCTCCCTCCCCTTCTTAGATCTTTTAATTTCGAAAAACGGTGATTCTATTACTACATCAGTTTATAGGAAACCCACTTTCACTGGTTTGGGCATGAATTTTTTTAGTTTTACTGATTTCAACTATAAGATGTCTTGTATTAAAACTCTCCTGTTCAGAGGATATAATTTGACCTCTAATTTTACCTTACTTAATGATGAATTTAATAATCTAAGATCATACTTTACTAATAATAGTTTTCCTGTTCAATATGTAGACAAACTAATTAGATCCTTCTTAAATAATGTTTATAGCCCTCAACTTCCATGTATTACAGTGCCGAAGGATATAAAATATTTCTTGGTACCTGAAATGGGTCCTTTGAATAAGGAATTTAAGCTTAAATTTACAAAATTGTTAAGGAAATTTTTTTATCATACTGATTTCCGCATCATATTTATTAATAAAACGTCTTTAGGTAGCTTTTTCTCAGCGAAGGATCGAACCCCTGACTCGTTGCGTAGCGGTGTTGTATATTTATTTACCTGCCCCAGGTGTCTCCTTGGGAATTACATCGGCAGCACTGTTCGCTCTCTCAGGGCTAGATTTTATTCGCATATGGGAATAAGTGGCCGAACAGGTAAAATTTTAAAAACTAAGGAAGCCTCGAGTATTCGTGAACACAGCATTAAATGCAAAGTTGATGTCACTTTAGACAATTTTAAAATTCTTGGTTGTAATACTTGTCCCAACTCACTAAGAATTTTAGAATCCCTTTTCATTAAAGCATTGTCCCCTAGTCTGAATGTTGACTCATCGGCCGTCCCTCTCAATTTGCTATGATCCCTCCTCCTTCCCCAATTCCTTATAATCCCTCCTTCCCCTATCGCCCTCGCCATCCTTCGTGTTTCCCGTTCTTTGCCTCTGCTCTAATTAGTCAGCCTCGGATACAGCAGTGTAAGGTAGATAGCTCCATTGTTCCAGTGTACTATTGGTAATTTTTCCAGTGTATTAATTTCACATTTACTACATGTATTTAAAAATAACTTCTTAATTTTTATATGTAAATCTGTATAACTTAGAATTTAACCCTCTTTTCTCAGTCTTTAAAATTTGTCTTTACGAATAGGTTATAGAAATTTTCTGTTTTGTTTTTCATTCAATATTGATTTTAATTTCACATTGTTATTAAACAGCCTGAAGATGAGCGTATTGCTCGAAACGTTGCGCAATAAAGAAGACTTTTCATGGCATTTACATTTCTCCTTGTCATTGGATTTCTCCTAAATATTAAATTGAAGCTCTGTAGAAGCAACCCGCATAATTATATATATATATATATATATATATATATATATATATTATGTCACAATATGAACGTTAGGGGCCACCATTTTAAAAAATAAAAAAGTTAAAAAAATTTTAAGTCTATAAGGTTTGATGTAATGCAGCACGCTGACCCAGTGCTACCATGAATATAGAGTATAGTGGACACTGACAACAGTCTTAGACACAACACTGAGATTAATAATTAATGAGAAAAATAAAATACATGCCATTGAATGAGGCGCTACAGTGTACCGTTACCACTGGACGCGACTGCGGCCACAAGCCAACCTGGCTAGCCAGTTCGAACCAGGTAAATCACACACAGACACACACACACACACACACAACAGCGATGCCTAAGAAAAAATTATGACATCCTTGATATAATTTAAAAATAAGTGTGGAGTAAACATTAACATAGTTGCATACAATATTTATTAACATGTCAAAACATTTCTTTTTTATTGGTATAGTAAACTTACAAGTAATGGTGGAAATAATTATATTCTCACTGCTTTGTATAATACATCCAATTCTTTTCAGAAATAATGCCTTATTTAATATATGAGATAATCTGTACTTGTTATACAGAACCTTAAGGTCATTTAAGATTATTTTTGTTCCTACTTTACAACTGGGCATAACAGTTTCATAATTCTTAATCTTTGAACGTATAGATTCAAAAGCTTCCTCGAGTACATGGTCAGTTATTACAGTGTTATCATGAAGAGCTAATGTATACACAAATAGCTAATGCATACACAACACGTTCTAAGTAGAAGTTTATTCTCTTTTCACGTTTTTTCAATTGAAAACTGTTCAGAGGTCATAGTGATGTGTGAGAAACTCTTCTAAATCATAGCGACAGCTACAGCGTATATGAAGAAAGAGTTCCAGCGTCCCAAAGCGAGTGGTACTTCTCGGGGATGTGTCTTCTAAATATTCTCTTAGCTCCAATTCATCTCTACATTTGTTCATCTCTACACTTCATAAAATCGTCAGTTATAAATGTATAATCATGCTCGAGAACGGTATCAAAATAACGCATATTATCAATTCGCGTATTTAATAAAGGTTTCAGGTTAAGAAAGATGGCTATTTCAAACAGTCTATCGAGGATGACTCGGTAACGAGTAGGCACAAGTCCGTTATTACCATTGTTTTTAGTGAATGTGTTCGTATTAGTTTTTCGCAAAAAATGTTTCAACGCATGGCTGATTCGTATCGTGACTCATAGTTAACGTGTAATACAAATAATACAATATGAAGAGGTGTCACTGATCGTTACTCTTGTTGCACTCGGGGAAGCTGGCACTTTATAATTCTCAGCCAACCATTTCTCAACCAACAGAAAGATTTTCGAAATTTCATCAGCCGTCAGATAAATCACTACGTTTGGAGGAGTCTACACGTTTATACTTTGTCTCGAACACATATAATTAATCGCATCACTGCTACGTTTAAACACTCACTGATTTAGAAAATGTTACGGCGTATTGAGTGTTAAGGATACTTCTCAGCGGTAGTTCCATCTTTCTTTATAGGTGCAGGTGTTTCTTAGTGATGCAGCGAGGAGGGCTCTGGATAGCACGTCATGACGCTTATTTATTAACATGTCAAATTCGCTTATTATCAATTCGCGTATTTAATAAAGGTTTCAGGTTAAGAAAGATGGCTATTTCAAACAGTCTATCGAGGATGACTCGGTAACGAGTAGGCACAAGCCCGTTATTACCATTGTTACGGCGTATTGAGTGTTAAGGATACTTCTCAGCGGTAGTTCCATCTTTCTTTGTAGGTGCAGCTGTTTCTTAGTGATGCAGCGAGGAGGGCTCTGGATAGCACGTCATGACGCTTAAAGCTCAGATGCCGGTGTGAGGTGGGTTGCATGCTTCAGTTCATGACGCTTACCTGGTGGTGAGTCATGCTTCTTTGGTGATAATGTTGTTGATGACGACTCGGTAGCGCTAGATAAAACATGTAAAGATATGCACCAACTTTGAAATGCAGTTTTGGGTGGGGAAAAATATATACACAAAATTACTAAACACGTTAAGTGATTCGATAGTAAATCAGTTAACACTGAGAGGCCCTGTTCGAGAAATAGGTGAGCCCATACCGTTCCACTCTGAGAGACAAAATGTACTTGTTACTAAGGTCTAGTGAAAGGGTACACAGGCCTTTAGCTGTGACCTCACTAGACACCTCATCGTGATAAACGTTCATGTAGTGGTAAAAATATTTTAAATTGTCCATGATCACAAGATTGGCATTTTTTGTTGTGGGTGTATAACACTAGGCAACAAATTTCAACCTTTTTTTTGTTACAGACACGTGAACTACTGATTCCTACTAAAGTGGTGATGCTGATTTCAGATCTGATATCAAAATTTCTCTATCACGTCCAGATTTTGTGTAACCGAAAACCCCTATTTTTCATTTTTTTTCTCACCCGCTTCTATTACGAAAGCCGTCTAAGCTACTTTTCCGTGCCACGTTTTATGTTAAGCATACTTAAATAATTAGTGAACAGGGATGTCTTTCCTCCTTTATTCTGGCTTAAGACAGACAGCGGAATTCCGCTGGCGGAGTTACCACCCCTGCGCCCAACCATCCACCCAAAGCGCGTTAGTATTTTGTTGTTACTACTGAAAGGCAAATTCCTGTTCTTAAGTGAAACTTTGGTGTGTCCTCTTCCTTTGTCGCTTGTAGGATGACGAGCTCTCCTTCTGCAGGAACCAACAATAATCTCCCATCATATTTGGGTTGAAATTACCTTGGTATCTGTTTTCCATAACTGAGATCTGTTGGTGGAAGCGCTCACTATGCTCGTCACTTACAGCCCCAAGGTTGGCCGGGAAGAAGTCAAGATGAGAATGTAAAAAATGAATTTTCAAAGACATTCTGCATCCCATTATTTCATAAGATTTAAGCATGTTTTCTACGAGTTTACGGTGGTTTTCAGCTTTGTGGTTTCCAAGAAAATTTTTGACAACTTCAACGAAAGATGTCCATGCTCCTAGTTCATTCTCATTTAGGTTAGATGGAAACGATGAGTCGTGGATGACACTGCGGATCTGTGGTCCAGTGAAAACTCCAGCTTCTAGCTTAGCATCTGTCAATATTCCTTTGAATTTATCCTTTAAATATTGGAAACCACTACCTTGATGATCCATACCCTTCACGAAATTTTTCATAAGGCCAAGTTTAATGTGAAGTGGTGGAAGATGTACTTTCTGAGGGTCAATAAGTGCTGGGTGTTTCACATTGTACAGTATTTACAGACAACATGTTCAGTTCTAGATGGCCAATCATGTTTTTTGTAGTGGTTCTTGTCATCTCTGCTGTTCCATAGACACAAAAAGCACATATGCTTTGTGTAGCCCAACTGTAACCCAAGAAGTAATGATACAACTTTAAGGTCGCCACAAATATTCCATGTGTGGTCCTTATATTTGATGAGTCTTAGCAGCAGTTTCATCGATTCATAAGTCTCATTAAGGCCAGTGGCATGTGCTACAGGTATTGAAGGTTTTTCATTGCCGTTGTGCAGTAATACAGCTTTAAGGCTAGCTTTACTAGAGTCAATGAACAGTCTCCATTCTTTTGGATCATAGCGACAGCCAATCCCTTGCATCAGACCACTGATATCGTGGCAGAAACAAACGTTTTCTTCCTGTAAGTAAAATGATGAAAACTGCAAATGGCGATGGTGGAAATGGGAAACTTTGGTGTTTGGTTGGAGAAGACTAAATTCTTGAAGTCTTGAACCAAGCAACTCTGCCTTTTCTTTTGGTAATTCCAAATCGCGCACTAAGTCATTTAACTCCGCTTGACTTAACAAATGTGGGGAAATATTTGCATCTGGAACATATATGCCATCTTTCCCTGTTTCTATATCACTAGCAGAATCTTCAGATGAACTGCTGTCTGTTATCGTTGCTGGTGGAACTGGTGGTGGATTTGTTTCATCATGTGGTACTGGTTTCATTGCTGATTCGCAGTTTGGGTACGTGATCTTTGATTTGTTTTTCTTTGTGAAACCAGCAATCTTTGTCAAACAAAAATAACAATCATTGAAGTGATTTTTCGGCTCACGCCAAACCATGGGGACTGAGAACGGCATAACTTTTCGTTTACCATTCATCCAAGCTATTAACATTGCATTGCACTGTGCACAGCAAATATGTGGTGCCCAGTCCCTCTGTTGGTCTCCTAACTTACAGTCAAAATAACACTTGTAGGCAAGTTTAATCTTTGTTGTTATGTTTCTACGTTGTGGCTTAGGTGTATATTGTCCACAGACAAAGCAGAAGTTGTCTGGGTGATTTACACAAGCACGTCTATTTGATGCCATTTTGAATTACCATACAATATCTGAAAAAACGTAGAAAGTAATTATTACGATGTGCAAAATAAAAAGAAATACACACCGTAGTACAAAACAAATGCTATAAAAACACACAAGTCACCACAACCTGTCACTTGATCATCAGCAGAGAGCTTCAACAACCGTTCTGCTTGACTGTCACGTAGCGACTGACCATTGGGCCGTTGCCCGTTACTATGCTCTTGACTCAGTGTTGCCAACTCGGGATAAATTTTATTTATCAAAATTGTTCGAATTTGTATATAGTTGGCAAAAAAAATTGCTTTAACCTTGAAAAGCAAGTTTCATATTACTGGCATTAAGCCGATTAAAACCAAAATCTGGACGTGGTAGAAAATTTTACTAAAAGTGATTTGCATTTTACACAAAATCTAGACGTGATAGAAAAAATCTAATTATAGATTTGAAATCAGTATACCGAAATTAGCTAGGAGCACCTATTTGGTCTTCTGTAACAAAATCTTTGTTGCCTAGTGTAATCGGTGATGTGTAACATGACGTAATAAGTTTTGTCGTACCATTCGCCAACGAGTTTCTTAATCCAGAGTCTTTGTTTTTCTTCATTGAGCGTCTGGTTCTTCGCTTTGCTATAGTTGTATTCTTTGACGCAGCTTAAATTCGACACATACACTGCGTTCGCACTTATTAAGCAGATTACATTTTCTCCAATGTTTTCAAAAGTTTTTCCCCGATTTCAAGGAAATTTGTAGCAAATAATTACTATATATAGCAGCATTCATGGTATTCATTTCGATAAAATATTTGATAATTAAAATAATTATCGCATTTTATTGAAAAATATGTAAAATATTGTGTTCCGAATTATTAAGCAAGTATTCTGTTTACGGATCTAAATGGTGAAAATGGGTAAGAAGAAGGATTTAACATTAACTGAGAAAAGAAAAACAGTCAAGTTACTCGCTGAAAATATAAAATCTATTGAAATTGCGAAGCAGTTTGGCAGAGCTTATCGAACTGTAAACAAGTTTGTAGCGGAGGGTACCAAACTGAGGCAGCAAAGTGATAAAGGAGCTATAAAAAAAGTGACAAGGCGGCAGATATCTGTAATCAAGCGCAAATTGCAAAGCATCCATTGTCCTCAAGTAAAGAGGTTTTTGAGCAGGCTGGCATACATAATGTACCAAGAACATCTCGATGTGGAATCCTTCAAACAATTGGCAAGAGGTGTAAACCTACGATTCAGTCACCATTAACACCCAGGTACAAGAAGCAGCGTGTTGAATGGGCACATCAGTACGTGAAAACAGATTTTAATACTGTATTGTTAACCGATGAATGAAGAGCAACCCTTGAGGGATCTGATGGTTGGTCAAGAAGATGGATAATGAGCATACACTTACTGTAATTGACGATCTCATGTTGGAAATGGATAAAACGTTTGCCGAGACATTTACAGTGTTCTCCCACCATCTTAACATAAGCGTATTCTTCATCAACCAGAATCTATTTTTCAAAAATAGATATATGCGCGATGTGTCGCTAAATACACAAGATTTAGTCTTAATCGCACAACGTAGAGATGTGTCACAAATTGGGGTATTAGCCAATCAAATGTTCCCGAATCAATGTAAGAAGTTTTTGGAGGTTTATAAAGAAGCCACAAGTCAGCATTTTGGATATTTGCTTTGTGACCTTCACCCGCGAAACACGTTTAGGGTGCTTCTAAGAACGGATATATTCCCAAACGAACCTGAAACGGTGTATATTCCAGAATGACAAATAGGCTGAAGAAATATCATGAATTAATAAAAATCTATCAACGATTGCCCCGGGCATTGCAACAGATGTTTGTTAAAAATATCGACTCCGAGTTTTTAAAATGCATCCGTGAAATCTGTCTTAATGTTATAAAATGTAATGTGCCAATGAAACCCCCTCCGAAGGCTCGCTTACGTCGTTACAAGAACATAATACGCGCGCTCGCTCATAAAAGTCAAACTGTGGGTAAGAAAAAGCGAATTATTGTACAAAGAAGATGATCATTCCTACCCATCTTATTTTCAGTTTTGGGTCCTTTACTGACTAGCTTAATATAATGAAGAAGGTGGTAGCGATTCCGCACGAGGTGTATGCTTCATTTCAAAGTTCAAAGATTCCAGACACGGCTGTAGAACCACGTAAAAGTAGGCTTAAAAGAATTTAAAGCGAGTTGCTAGCCTTATTAAACAGTGAAAAGTCACCTGATGAGAAAAGGATCTTGTACCAAGAGGCTTTGCAGAAATTTCTTCATGAGTACGAAGATTATAAGCATCGGACAGAGCTCCCCGTAGTTATTAGGCACAGCGCGAGTAGCGCTGAGCATGGCGACACAGGATCTGGGTCCGACGTTAGAGATGACCAACCAAAGAACAACGGGACACAACACATTGAACATGTGTTAAAAAACAGTCTCCCACATTGAGGAATAAAGGCTTAAGTCTTTATAATCTATTGAGTGAGGACCCCATCATACAGTGGGCCGATACGGGCGAGGCCATTGTTGAAGGAATAAGGGTACAAGGATCCAACATCGTTGACATTGTTCATGATCTTGTGAGAAAGTGGGACAGGCCCTCACCAACAGGATATTAAAGCATGACTACAACAAATAAATGTCCCTAAAACATTGATAGGTAATCTGAATAGGTTAAAAGACCTGGGTCAAATGACGCATGTGACACAACAAACGGCCAACCTTATCCACGTGTCTCTAAAATACGCAAATGGCTAACATATTAAGTAAACGCTATTATGACATTTCTAACCCCGCCTCCTATGGTGGCGTTAATAGACTGTACAGAGGTGTTTACGGAATAGGGAAAAAAGATCAGCGGTTTTTGCGGGAGCAGGATGCTTAAACACTTCATAAACAGGTGAGAAAAAGGTTTAAAACGGCCAAGACAACAGCGGCTTCGATTGAGTATACAGTATTTGGCAAGCGGATTTAACAGACATGCATAGATATTCAGTGTATAATGACGGATACCGCTACATTCTATTCATAATAGATGTATTCGATAGATATCTGTGGCTAATTCCACTGAAAAATAAATCGCCGGAAACAGTTGCTAAAGCCACCAAAACGTTGATGTTAAAGGAAGAAAGGGTTCCTGGCTATACCATAAAGGAACGCATGCATCGCTATTTTACACATAAAAACACATACAGATATATAAACTTTCTCGGGTCATTGGCATAATCATACAACCGTTCACACCACCGGACGATTGGCACAACACCTAACGAAGTTTTAGAAAGAGGTACGTTGCCAGAGGTGAGAAGAGACGGAGCACCGCCACCACACTCTACACATTTCAAAATCAATTCGCGAAGGGATTTGAGCAAGGATGGACACGCGAGATATTTAAATTCGTGCTATGAGACCTAAAGGCGAGATAATGATGTATTACGTTGAATATTTGAATGGGGAAGAGATCGCTGGTGGCTTTTACCGCGAGGAGTTGCAGAAAGTGACATTTAATTTAGGAAAAAGTGTGTTTAAAATTTTAAAAATTTTAGGCTACAAGGGTTCAGGAAAGAGAAAAATGTACCTGGTGAAATGGATGGGTTACCCAGAAAGCTTCAACACCTATATAAAAGCTGCTGCAATAATGAAGCTTAAATAGTATGCAACATTGCGCCTAGCCACTTCTATGTCACACTCCCGTCCTCTTCTTCTGTCTGTACATCCTAACAACACCCTGGCCAACTTTGTGACAGAACTCCACGGACCCATTGAATTGGAGCGTGATTCGTATGAGGTGGGTTTATGTGAACTCCAGTTAGTCTCCAAATTTTTAACTCTTGAAAATGAGCAAATCATATTTCTGATCCTTAGAAGAATCGACGAGTGCGAAAAATTATATATAACCTTAGACAATACGATGCGATCAGTCCTGTTCGGTGAGGTGCAGTACTACAGCACAAATGTTTCGCCAGGAATCGGCCATTATAATACAGCTGTGGACATTGTGGCGGGGCTAAACAAGATTCTTGAAAAGTCGTACCTGACAAACGATTTACTTTTTGAAGTCATAAACATAGACACTCCTGCATGCACATTGAAGTTAAAATCAACGCTTAGTAGAAATATTAAAAATAAAGAGCTGTTCACAATTGTGGCTGAGGGCCGATATAGCACAGCTCTCCAAAGAGATACCTTTCACGATGCACATCATGACTTGTCCAGCTTAATGTATCAATTGAAGATGGAGAAATTGGGAGAAAGCTCTCCATCCCCAGACATGTGCTATATTTACAGCAATATCTTAGAGCACCAATTTGTTGGGGACACCCAGGCGCGCCTGCTGCGCATTGCACACATCCCCAACCATAGAGGAAAAAGTTTGAGCATTATATATGACAAGCCTCATTATGTGAATGTTGCGACTAATCTATTAACCAACATCTCGATATATATAAGAACGATTGAGGGAAAAAATTTCCCATTCGGTGATGGGAACTTAACAGTGAAACTACACTTTCGTCGATTATAATGACCCGAAGGCCATTCACACTCTATCGAGGGGTGAGATATCAGCGTTGGAATGGGCTTGGATCCATTTTTTCATCCATACTATGCACCGCTGTCCCACTGTTGAAGAGGGGTGTTGATACCTAGGGAGGAAGGCATTACGAACAGGTTTTAACGCGGCAGAAGACATAAAGGGTAGAATTAAGCCTAAAAAAGCTCTAAAAAACATTTAAAACGTACACGGGACGAAATCATCAAATATGCAAAGAGAAAAATGCGTGGTGGCGGAAAGAAGAGATCTGCCAGGAAGAAGGGGTTACGATCACGTGGCTCTAAACGTAAAAGGAAATCAAAAAAGAAGTGCTCAAAGCGTATGAAGCCAATGGCTGATCATTTTTTTAACTGATATAAGCTGAGGACACTACTCTCACGAATCATAGGCTGTTTACTAGTTGTCGAGAGAGGTGGCACTTTTTCTAACTCGTCACGGCACGTTTCATCCATCCGTGTAGTTCACAATGCTATAAATCGGAACTGTCCCTCTTTGATATGCCTCCCACTCAGGCTTATTGAGTATAGCGACTTTATTACAATTCGTGATACCCAGCTCAGGGCTCTTACTTTTTTGACCCGAGCTGCATGCACATGTACGCTAAACTGTGTATAGCCCATTCAGATGGAACGGACTGCGATGATAGTCACTCAACGTACCCTGAGATCAACTTTTTACACACCATATTCAGCCAGTGTGAGGTGTATTTAAATCAGGTTAACATCTCGGCAGGAACGTGGTATTATCACCTACGAGCCTATCTGGAAAATGTCCTCAACTTTTCAAAAGAAGCGAAGGACACCTTTTTAACAGCCGAGGGCTTTTATCAGACTGAAGATGAAAATGGTATAAAGGATAAATTTAAAAATTCTAAAAAAAAGATATACGAGTGTTTTGGACATCTTCATGCAGATTTCACATTCCAGGAGAAACTGCTTATGAACGGGGTGGATCTGAAGTTGAAGCTCAACCGCACGAGTCCTGAGATCTGCATAAATCTGAGGTCTAATCAAGAAGAGGGCGCGAAACCCGTTGTGATTCACATCATGGAGGCGTATTTGCGTGTACGTCGAGTGAAATTAAGTCCACCAAAACAAATAGAAATTGAGAAAGACTTAATACACGCCACAGTAAAATACCCAATTAACAGGGTACAGATCAAACTATACACGGTGCCCGCCGGGTTGGCCTCGAAACAACTAGAAAACGTGGCCCTTGGAGTCCTACCTAAAAGGATATTAATTGGAATGCAGGACCACGACTCGACGAATGGAAAATATAAAAAGAGTGCCTTTAAATTCGAGAATTTCGGCCTTAAAAATATAACTCTATACATAAATGGCATCGCTTTGGGAGGGACTACGATTACGGACTACTCATCAGAGGCTGTGTTCCCGCTCTCTGCGAGAGCTTATATTAGTCTGGCTCATAATACAGGTGCCTTTGATGAACTCAGGTTCGGCGTAACGCAGAAAGAATTTGCCGAAGAATTTAACATTTATTCATTTGATGTTACGGCTGACATGTTTCCTGGCGTAAATACGCACTCAAGTCCACAACAGAGTGGGAATATCACAGTCAGGTTGGAATTTGCCAAGCCTATAGACGTTTCTATTAGTGTACTCGTGTACCTCGAATCACAAGCACTAATAGAAATTGATCGTTTCAGGAACGTGGTCACAGACTTTTAAAATGGATGCGAATACACTCCAGACCGAATCACACGCTCCAAATTTATCGGCGTGTTTGCGAAGAATGAAATATTGAAATTGCCAACTACGAGAAACTGGTACGGGGTTATCGTTAACACCGACATTGTCGGGGGTGAGGGGATTCATTGATTTGCAATCTATTTTAAAAATAGGGAAAGAATATACGATTTTGATTCACTCGGCACTCAGCCCTGGAACGATCCTGTGGTTGTACAGTTTATCGAATAGATACATGAACCTGAGATTGTATGGAACCCGTATCGCTTTCAAGGATATTATAGCAACACGTGAGGCATGTACACCCTCTCATTTCTCCTGCACATGTCACGTGGGAAGGGATTTATAAATTTTTAAAAATTATTCGATTTGTGCGACACTGAAATGAATGACGAGTTGGTATGCAAACAGATAAAAAAAGGTTCCCATATGTTAGCACCCGCTGTATTGTGTAAAGGTGTATATCTGTATTGTGTAAAGGCCTATTTGTCGCCATTAAGACTTATTTAATGGACACTGGTTCCGCTTTGTACATGTTTTCTTCCATTTAATAAATTAAATGAAAATACAATGTGTTTTGTTCTTAACCCCCAAAAAATACTTACATTAGTTCCTAGATGACCTGGCATTCGTTGGACCGGATGTGAGCCAATACCTCGACCTCTGTGTTCAGGTCGTTGGTTTGGGTGTGGGGTAAAACATCCATATCACTTATTCGCATTTCATCAAAATGAAAAGTAGCTATAACACGATCAAGTTCCGCATCGGTCCTATAAAGTTAAGTAAAAATAAAGTTTAATGAAAGAGCTACAATAAGAGAAAATGCCACGAATTTTGAAAAATATAAAAAAGCAGATATCCTCACAGTTTTCAAAAGTAATAGTCTTAAGACGTCGTCTACCGACACCGTGTCTCGATCCCGGGCCCGCAGGCAATTCTTAAAAGTTTTTTAATATTTCTAAAATCCTACTGGGGAACTGTCTTTAATTTTTTAAATTATCGAGAAATGTACAAATGAAAACACATTATATATATATATATATATTATAATATATTATATATATATGCGGAAATAACGACACCGTGTCTCGATCCCTGGCCCGCAGGCAATTCTTAAAAGTTTTTTAATATTTCTAAAATTCTACTGGGGAACTGTCTTTAATTTTTTAAATTATCGAGAAATGTACAAATAAAAACACATTATATATATATATATGTATATATATACAGGGTGTTTCTAAAGTAACCATCTATTTTGGTGAAATAGGGGATTTTAAACAATTGTTATATTGGCATAATGGTATGTGCATTGTTAAAATTCATGTATTTATAATATTTCAATTGCTTTACACGATTTTTTGTTAATTATTTTATTTTATTTTCAGACCCATATCATTGATGATGAATGTGCAAGAACGGGTTTATGTAGTAACATGCAGGATAAAAGGCATGAAGTGCAATGAAATTAGAGAAAAGTTTGAGAGAAGGTTTTGTAAAACAGGCCCTAGAGACCAGGCTATTCGCGAATTAGTAAACAAATTTATGAGGACTGGATCTGTGCATGACGAGAGTAGATCTGGACGGCCAAGAAGATCTCACGAAAGAATCGAATCTGTTTAAGAAGCATTCGAAGAGGATCCACAATTATCGATTCGGAGGGCATCCCACAGATTAGAAATTCCACAAACAACGGTTTACAGAATTCTACGTTATGATTTAAAGAAAAAGCCATACATTCAAGTGTTCCACAACTTACAAGAAGAAGATTATCCACGAAGAGCAACAATGTGTGCCGAGCTTACAAATATATATATATATGTTTTCATGTTTTAAAGGTGTTTTTTTTATAATTCATATTATTTCGCAAAATAGATGGTTACTTTAGAAACACCCTGTATATTATATATATATATATATATATATATATATATATATATATATACATGCGGAAATAACGACGAAGGAAACAGACAGTGGGCAAAGCAAGTGCACTAATTTACAGCTCAAAAGGAAGATTAACTGGTTGTGCTAAGACATCTCAGGGAATAATTAAAAGCGAGTACGCTAATTTACAGCTCAAAATAAGATTAGCTGGGTGTGCTACGCTTCGTCTGCCTACAACGGGTCTCGAACCCGCAGACAATTCTTAATAGTTTTTAATATTTCTAAAATCCGACTGGGGAGCTGTCTTTAAATTTTCGAGAAATGTATTATTAAAAGCACACCATATATATATGCCGAAATAACCAAGAAGGAAACAGAAAATGAGACAATAATTAAAAATATTTTTGAAAACGCATTTATTGTGGCCTTTTATAAGTTAACACTGATTGAAACGTTATACAGTATATAGACCAAGAATAATTAACACTGAATGAAACGATAGTAGGATATA